>PVKS010002008.1:0-126427 GCA_004027875.1 Aplodontia rufa | reverse complement strand
TCAACCTAAGGCACCCTTCCTCCAAGAGTGACCCAGGAAGGGGGTCTGGGGGACATGGATCAGGTACAGTGCCCCATCAGGGGTCAGGAAAACGTGAGCCCACGGGGTGGGGGTCTGGAGGCCAATGCCTCGGTGAGTGGCAGCATAGGGTGTGGGCCACGACATAGAGAGGCAGCTGCACTGTATGTTTGGCATTTTACGGCCAGGCCTCCATTAGCCAAACCCAGCTCTCCCTGAGCCCCCACCATGGCGCGGGGCAACTCCGCAGCTGTCTCTCGCGCACCTGCTTGGGGCCTGGTTGGGTGCCAGGCACAGGGGGTGGGAAAATGAAGGGAGCCAGGCCTGCCAGACCCATGGCCAAAAGAGCCTTTTCTACCACAACCTTCTAGAAGCAATTTCCTTCCGGGATGTATCCCACGCTCAGCACATGCCATCCTGCTTCCTACCAGGCCTGCCATGTCCACTGCCCCACTCAGCCATGAACAGTCCCCAGCCTGCCAGAGAGGGGGGCTTTGAGCACGTCCGCCAGGGCAGGGCAGAGCAGACCTGGGAAGCCCTGGAGGCACCATCCCGTCACCACCACTGCGGTGGCTGACTGTTGTGAGAATTTCAGCCCCCTGTGGGTTCGAAGTGAGGACAGATAGATACAGAGCCTGCCCTGTTCTGGGCTCTGTGCACACTCATGGGGGGGGGCTGCTCAAAAGAAAGAAAGCAGGAGAGGGGGTTCAGGGCCTTAACAGGCCCCAGAGGACCTAGGAAAGCCTTCTCAGATGAGCCAGGCAGGCTTGGAGCTAGCTGTGAGCCAGACTGACAAGGCAGGAGTGAGAGGAAGAAGCAAGGAAGGCCAGGGTGCTTATGGCTGTGTCCGAGAGGTTCTGAGGATGGCCCCCTTCCCGCCATGGGGTTCAATTCCCCTTCCACTGCTTTCAGGCTGCTCTCAGTGACCTGCTTCTGACAAGTGGAACCTGGAGGAAGTGGCAGTGCCTTTTAGGACAAGACCACAAAGGGCTCTGCCTCTCCCTCCTCACTCTGCACAGGGAGAAACCAGCTGCCATGTTGTAAGAGTGCTCAAGTAGCTCTGTGGCGAGGGCCCTGTCTGAGAATTGAGGCCACATGAGTGACCTGGAGCAGACTCTGCAGTCCCAGTCACACCTCTGGAGAGACTGCAGCCCAGGCCAACTCCTTCACAAGTCCCTGAGCAAGGCCACCCCGCCAGGCCCTCACAGACCCATGACCTCTATCCCTGTGTAAGGGATGTTGCTGCAGACTATGAGGTTGCAGAGTGACTTGTCCCTCAGCAACAGCCAGCTTGTACAGCACCCTTGCCAGGCTCAGCCTGGCCGTCTGCCTTCATGGGTGGCAGATGGCTCCCAGGAAGGTAGCATCTGGATACCTGGAAGGGTGCAGTAGCCAGACCACATACGGGCCCTGGGTGTTCATGTCATAGTTCAGCTCTGGTGAGATTTCTCTGTCCTTGAAACACCACCAGTGGCTCTGGTGGTGCCCAAGAGAACTGGGATGCAGTGCAGGTCCCAGACTCCGAGGCAAGAGAGTGCTCAACAAGAGGTGGTCCCTGGCCCACAGGGAGCTGTTGAGGTTTTGGGCAGGTGTGACAAGTGACTGTGAGCTTATGGCTGGGAGAAGTTGGCCATTGGCAAAGTAGCAGATGACTCCCCACACCCACCCCAGCAGGTCTGAATCCGGTTCCTTGGGACATGGGAAGGCTAAGGCCAGTGCCCACAGGGCTAGGAAGGCATCCTTGACAGCCTGTGAATGTTGAAGAACCCTCTCTGGGGTCAGCCACAGGCATGATGGGGATAGGGGTAGGACCCTGTAGGAGCTGAGGAGTTTTCCTCTCCTCCCTGGGTCTTTGGGGAAAGCCTGCCCTGGAAGCAGGGATCATTTCTACTCCATGAACCTCAGTGGGCACAAAAGGCACAAGCAGCTGGTGTCATGCAGGACTCCCTGTAGAGCCTGGGAGCCAAGTTATGGAGCTGCCCGTTGGTCCTGTGTGGCACAGTGCTGCCACTGCTGCGTGAGGCCCCTCTAAGGCCTCGCTGTCAGCTCAGAGCCCCCTCAGTGGGCAGCCTGGAACCAGGCAGGCGATAGATGGATGCGGATGGGCCCACTGTGAGCAGGAGGTCTTCCTCTGCCTTACCTAATGACAGTTCTGAAGCACATACTGTGTAAGACCCACTCTCAGGACCCCACCTCAGCTTCCACTGCAGACACGGGGCCACCAGGGCGAGTCAGGGCATGCGCCAGGCCCCCATGGGGAGCAGTTTCTGGAGCTGGGCTTTGCCTTTAGCATCCTGGGGTGGGTCTGTCCTTCCCTCTCCACCCCTTGAGCTTCCTAGGCACTGAATACATGTGTGCCTCTCCCTGGAATTCTGGTTGGGGCCAAGTGACTGTGCATAGGTGGTGAGTGGCCTGCCACTCTCCCATCATGCCCAGGTCCCCTGGGGCTGGACCTCTGCTCCTGAGATTCCCCCAAAGGCAGCCAAGATTAGGGACCCCAAGAGACCCTCCTTGGTCACAGAAGAGGTCCTTGAGAATCTTTCCTCTGTGTGAAGAGGACGCCTCAGACTCAAACTCTCTGCCCATTGCCAGTAGTATTTAAGAGACTGGACTTTGGCACTTCCCAACACCCAGTGGGTCCTTCTTTCCTGGCTTGTGCCTGTGACCCAGCCTGCTGGCTTGGCTGAGTGAGACTGGGTGAAGCTGTGAACAGGAACCTCACGTGGTGCTTGTTCCTGAGGCTCCTTGCTGGTGTTCCTGTCCTGCTCCGTGATCCTCTCGCCCGTTTTAACCCCTTTTGCAGCTCTAGAACACTCAGAAAGAGGCAGCAGAGGAGAATGGAAGTTGAGCTCAGACATAACCCTCTGGGTGGCCAGGCAGGGGGCAAGAGCCACCCCCCAAGAGGGTCAGTGTGGAGACCTGCAGGTGTCCACTGAACGGATAGTGGCCAGACAGGACCCTTGCCCCAGGGCCTCCTACCCTGGCCCCTAGAGCTTCAGGGTAGGAGGTAGAGGCTTCCCACGTCCTCAGTACCAGGAAGCAGAGGGTCTGGTTTGTGTGGGGTTCCCTCTCTACCACCTTGTCCCCTCCCCAGGCTAGTGGCCAGCACCAGAGCCCTCCTTGGGACATGTCAATAGCAGCAAACATTTTAAAGATGTGACGTGTCCAGAGCTCGGCCACAGGGGCAGCTGCAGCTGCAAGAGGACATGGCTGGATTTACGTCCGCAGCGCGGCACCCGGTCACCTTTCCCTGCTTGGAGCACGATCTTTTTTTGGAAGCCCTGCTGGAAAATCTGAATCTTGTGAGCCATCAGCTGTTTATAATCAGAGAAGCATATGTTTAAAAGAGCTGAGGGGCCTTATAAACTGCGTGTGCAAATTACCTTTGGGGCTGCCTCCCCACCGCCCCTCCCCAAGGCTGCCATGGCTGGCGAGGGCTCCGTGTGCTGTGCAGAATCAGCTGTAACCCCATTGTGGCATGGGGTCTGTTTAGCTTTAGTCACGTCAGCTTGGCCCTGGAGCGTGGGAGCCTCCATCCCTGCTGCGCAGCTTCCAAGCCCCCACCCCCAGCCCCAGCTGCACAGGGCTGCTGACTCTTCTTCCTGGGCCTCCACCGTGAGAAACCTCAAACCTGGGAGCCGTGGAGCAAGCCGTGGGCGGAGGTTCAGCTCAGGGGCCGTGGGGGCCTCCTGGACCCCAAATCTGGGGGCCTTCTGCGTTTGGGAGGCACTCTAGGGTCTGCTGTGGTGCTGTAGTCCTCAGGGGCTATTTTTTTGTTAGCATTGCATTTTTGGGTTTTCATTTCTGTTTGTGCATCAGCTTTATTAAGATATAATTCACGTTCCATACCATTCACCCACCCAAAGTGTATGATTCCACGGCTCTCAGTTTGTTCCAATTGCGCAACCACCCCTCTCTCTAGTTCCAGAACTTGCTCGGCATCCCCAGAAGGAAGCCTGCATCCTTCTTCCTCCACTTGCTGTTCCACCCTCTTGCTCTCTGATCTCACTTGCCACCTCTGCAGGTCTGCTGACCCCAGGAGTTTCCTGCACTACACAGTCTCTTGTGTCTCACTTTTTGTGCCCAGCACTGTGCTGCAGTATGTGACAGAGCTCCGTTCCTTCAGTGGCCAAATAGCATCCCGTTGTGTGGAGAGACCATGTTTTCTTTATGCGTTGATAGACACAGGGCTATTTTCGCTTTTCGGCTCTTAGGACCAATACTGCTGCAGCATTCAGGTCTAAGCCCTTGTGCGCACATACATTTTTCTTTGTCTTGGGTCTACACTGGGGAGTAGAATTGCTGGGTCTGGTGGTAACTGGATGCTTAACCTTTTGAAGAATTGCCATACTGCCCAGTGGCAGCCGCACTGGACGCTCCCACTGTGGCATGAGTGCGCTGGCTCCGTTCCTCCACATCCTTCCCACCATTTGTTACTGTCTGTTTCGTTTTAGTTAACTGGGTGGGTGTGAAGTGGTGTCTCACTGTGGTTTGGATTCGCGTGTCCCTAGTGTCCAGCAGTGTCGCCATCTTCTCCGGTGCTCAATAGCTGCTTGTGGACCTACTTTGGAGATACACCCAGTCAGATCCTTTGTCCAGTTTTTAATTGAATCATTTGTCTTTTTCCTATCAGCAAGTTGCTCTTTACATTCTACATACAGGTCCTTGTATTCTAGATACCTCAAACAGATTCTCTACCGTTTTGTGTGTTCTTTTCATTTTCCTCATGGTATCCTTCAACTCACAAAAAGTTTTAACTAAGACCATGTCTGGTTTATCTATTTCTTCTTCCGTCGCTTGTTTTTAGTGCTTTGTCTAAGTAGCAGCACACAAGAACAAACCCTGAAAGAGCACCCCTACATTTTCTTCCACAAGTTTCATAGTCTTAGCTCTTGCATTTACATCTTTGGTCCGTTTTGAGTTTTGTGTATGAAATGTGTGCGGTAGGGAACTTCCCTTATTTTATGTAACGAGGATAACCAGTTGTCCCAACACCACCTGTTGAAAGACTGTTCTGTCCCCATTGAGTGATTCGGATGACCTTGTGGAAAATTGGTTGGCATTAAATGTGAAGAATTATTTCAGGACTCTCAATTCTGTCATATTAATCTACATGTCTATTTCTGTTGATGGTGCCACACTGTCTTGACTACAGGATCTGTGTCTTACATTTGAAATCAGCAAGTATGAGGTTTCCAGCTTTGTTCTTTTTCAAGATTGTTTTGGCTATTCTGGGTCCCTTGAATTTTCATAAGAGGGGAAAAGCCAACTGGGATTTGAGAGGGATTGCATTGAATCTATAGATTAATTTGGAGAGTATGCCTGTCCTAACACTGTCTTCTAATCCATGAATGTGGGATGTCCTTTCTCCATTTTGAGATTTTTAAAAATTTCTCCAAGCACATCTATAATTTTGGGGCTGTGACTTTTACACATCTTTTGTTAGTCTTGTGGGGGTTTATGCAGCAGTGACCAGCCACTGTCCTTTCCATGTCCAGGTCTTGCCCACCACTCCAGGTCCTTTGTTCCCTTTCAGTCCCCATGACATCCAACAGTGCCTCTTCGTGGTCTCCTGTCTTGTTTCTGTGTACACATTGCTTTCTGAACCCTGTGCATCCTCCAGTCTCCCCAGGCACACTCTCTGCCCACTGCTCTGTGAGCTTCCTTGGGGTACACCTGCCACTCCCTGAGCTGCCCCTCCTGTCCAGGTGCTCTGTGGTTCCTGGTAGGGACTTACCATGCCTTGGCCGTCATCTACCAAGTGTGAGAGACACCCCAGAATGGATATTTTTGAGGCTGGGGTGGCCCTCTAGCCTACTTATCTCTGCACTCCGAGGCCTGGCCCAGGGAGAGGGGCCCCAGGAAAGTCTGTGGCTAGAACTGATCCCCACAATCAATCAGTAGTCCTTAAGTAAAAAGTGAAACATCGCAGGTCCTTACCACCAGAGAAAAGGACTTTGGCCGCTTACAAAAGGAATTTGGTTCTTTGAATTGCCTTTCAATTCAGGGATCTCAAATCCAGTCTGCAGATTTTGGGGTCCTGGCAATGCTTCTGGAGAGAGTGCCTTTGCATTCCTGGAGATGTGGGTAGGTGGCCAGGGACTGCTCACCTGCTCCCATGTCCAGCCCCTTGGACGGATTAGGGTCTAGTCCTTTGGACCACACTGGCTCACAGTCAGCTGCAGTGCCCCACCTCGCTGGGTGTTCCTCCATCTGCACGAGAGAAATACTGCCTATATTCCCTGCCCCTGAGGGTCAAGGGTGGGGGGCTGGGATCCAAGCAGTTGCTAGCTCTGGAGTCCTTGGGGTCCAGGCAGGGGCTTTGTGCTTGCTTCTTATGTGAGCCGTGAACATTTGCTCTCCTTTCAATCACCCATGTGTTCTACACTTAATGAGCGCCTTCTGTGTGTCTGATCCTCTGCTGGGTTGGGAGTTACGGAGTAGTGTGGATGAATGCTCATGACTTGTGCCCTCTAGGAGGTGGGGTCCACTGAAGTCCTCATGGTGGCCTGATGGGGCAGGAACAGGAGTCCCACCTTGGGATGTGATACCCTCCAGCAGTCCCTGGGTGTCTATGGAAGGCTTGGAGCTGGGTCCCCAGGAATCATAGGCTTTCTGTGGTAGAGAACTAAGCCTCCTCCCCACCTGGACCCCACCTCTGGACTGAGAGGATAGAGGCCCGAATGCCACACTGTTCTTCTGCTAGTTTTGCTCCCCAGCTCCAAAGTCGGGAAGGGTGAGGGGCTTTGGGGCTTCCTGTCCTCTCGGAAACTGCAGATGGGGCACCTGAGGGCCTGTCCCTCTCAGCCTGCAGTGGGAGCCTTCCGTGATACCAGCCTTCGTCCATGCCCTCAGGTAGCCAAGCCACAAAACAGGGCAGCCAGGGCAGCCAGGACAGCCTCGTTCCCATGCCACTCTCCATGGCCACTGGCATGGAGTTAGCTCCTGGAGGGTCTCAGGCAGCATGCTGGGAGGAGTCCGGGAAACGGAAGAACTCGCTTCCCCGGCCCCCTCTGAGACTGCTGGAGATGCCCAGATGTCTGTAGGGTGGGCAGGGTACTGACAAGGACCATGAGGCCCACCTGCATGGTTGCGGCCTCTGCACTGGCCCAGGGACAGAGGGGAGATGACTCCCCACAAAATTAACAGCAGCATGAAGCATTTGATGTTTCAGGCATTCAAATTAGGAAAGGATTAATGAGCCTCTGGAATGGGACCCCGGAGAGTGGCCAGGACCCTGCCTGAGACGTGGCCCAGGGGCTGGCGGCAGAGCCCCACTGGCTGCGCCGTGCCTGCCAGCCCTGCGTTCCGCTCCCCTCCCACTCCTGGCAGCCTTCCTGAATCGCATTGTTCCCTGCACTCCGACGGCCTTCTGGAGCTTCCTCTGCTGCCCGCTGTAAAAACTCTCCCTCATCTTTTCCGCTGTTTTATTATTCTAGCTATGTTAAGTTGGGGAAAGCTGCAGAAGTGGTTTCTGCTCCCCTGAAACAGAACAAGTTGTAGCCATTGGAGATTCTGATCGTCACCACCATCCTGGTTTCCAACTTTCCCCAACTCTGTTCAGTGCAGGCTGTGGGTTCAGGGACACTTGCCTGTTGCCCCAGGGGCAGTTCTCCATTTCTCCCCACCCCCACCCAAGGAAAGAACAAAGTGAGTCCAAGCCCATCTGGGGTCAGCCTGTGCCTGACGATCCAGGCTGAGCAGGCCCCAGGAGAAGCCAAGGGCCCGGTGAAGGCAGGAAGGCATCTGTGCTCTTCTGGCTGCTGTGAGATTATCCATTAAACCCGTGTTCCTCACCATGGAGTCCGTGGATTCAGAGAATGTGGCGTGTTTGGCATCTTGGTTCCTGCGGTATTGCTTCCAGATGATCAAGCCCCCGCTTGAAGCCCGGGCCTGCAGGCGTGAGGGTCCACACGCTGCTCGCCACAGAGCCTCTGTGCTGTACTTCCTTCTCCCTTCCCACTCTCTCGGGGAGCTCTGGTGTGCCTGCCACATGGGGGCATGTTGGGGGTGCCAAGGGGCACAGAGACCCCTGGGCCTTCCCTGCAGGCAGTCTCTGCAGAGGCACAGCCCCCAGGGCACAGGCCAGAGCCTCCCGGACTCTGTCTTGAGCTCTCCTGACTGCTACCGCCCTGGGCATACAGTCCTGCTGGTCCGCCCTGTCAGGGATTCAGTCCAGCACTGTGTGCCTGTGGAGAGGCCCAGTCTCTATTACAGCCCCGCTTCTCACACAGCCTGAGTCCCTGACGACCAAGCCACCTGCTAGGCCACAGGTTTTACCCCTTAGCCTTCCTCCAGCAGCTCTTCTGGGAGATTTGAGTGGACGTGATGTGGACATAGAGCAGCTGGAGGGCCATTCTGACACCAGTGAGAACCGAGGACTGCCCTCAGCCTCCCTGCTTGTCTCTGAGTCCCCTGGCAGGCCCAGGGCTCTGACACAGTGGCTGCCCTGGCTGAGTGGAGGAGGGTGTGGAGGCCAGCTGGGGCTCCTTGGAGAGGAGCTGGATGTGGGCTGCTGGAGGCACAGAGACAGCTCTTCTGAAGGTGCAGACCAAGGAACCGGCCCCACTGGTTTCGTGCAGAGCAGGGACATGTGGCTCCAGAGGCCAGGGTGGTGGGGGAGGGAGGCACGCAGCGCACCACAGTCTTTCAGGTACTGGGCTCCCTCCTCAAGCAAGGAAGTGATGCAGGCAGATGTGCCCTTCCGAGAGAGGGCAGATCCTGGGGACTCCGTTTCTTGGTCCCTCAAACATATGTTCTCCAATTTGTCAGTATTCTGCCCCCGACACCCTAGCAGGGGCAGGGAGGGGCTGGGTGGAGGCAGGCCTTGCGTTCACAGAACTCAGGGTCGCCAGTCCTCCACACTCAGGTCGTTGGCACGGGGACATGATAATGCTGCTGAGTGACACTTGGCAAAGATGACAGGGACAGCTTAGCCCCAGCATCACACGCATCCCTGACCTGTCCTTGGACACTCATGATGCCAGTCCCAGGGGACACCCACATGTTGTACCCTAGGTGACCCATTCTTTGATGGTTGACCAGCCATGCCCGTGAAGCCAGTGTTGGCAGAAAGGGCCCCCAGACTCCTGAGGTTGGGGAGCAGCCACATGGGCCAGAGCTTGGGTGATTGAGTGGGCAGGGGGTGGCTGGGGCAGGAACCATGAAGGTGCAAACCATAAAACTGTCCCCCACGTCTCCACCAAACCCTCCGGCTGACCTGTTCAGTGAAGGATGGCTGGGGAGAGACTGCCCTCCACCCAGACGACATATCTCCAATTCAAGCACCTGAAATAAAACAGGGCTTCCCTGACAACCTCAGGCCTACAGCTTCAGGATTGATTCCCTCTGTAAAAGCAAATTTCAGAGGGTTTGAACCACCCTAGGGCAGTGCCCTGCTTTTGACCTGCCATGCTGGGGGACTCCCATACCGTGATGGGCACAGAGGTCAGAGCCCGTATTCTCAGCCCACCTCAGCTGTCTTGGAGGCCACATTAATTGCTGTTTGTATCACTTTCAATTTTTCACATTTAGGGTGGTTGTAAATAACCCCAAAATCTGCACCCGCTCCACACCAGGCAGGTGGCTCTGGGCTAGGGAAAGAGGTCAGGAACAAAGCTGAAGGCCCTCCAGCCTCTTCACACACCCCACAGCTCATCTGGAGGCCCCTGAGAAGCAGCTCTGGATGGTGGAGCTGACCAAGAGCCACAGGGGAAAGGTAGACCTCCAGTCAGGAGTAAGGGCTCCAAGGTACCTCACTGGCTCTCTCTAGGAGTGGCCAGGTGCCCCTCCTCCTATGGGTTTGTGGGTTCAGCCTTGAGCACCCAGGTCTCTCGGGCCTGACCAGCAGCTTCAGCACATGCGGGCAGCTCTGCGGGTCTGTATAGATGCCATTCCCTGCCTCCCAGACCCTTTCCTCCCAGACCTTCTCCTCCCAAGGGTTTCTGCTCAATGGGCCCTGCAAGCCATGGGATTCTGGCTAGCTAAGATGTAGGAACTCCCTGTGAGGAAGGCCCACCCAAGGCCTGCTGCTGCTCCTGAGTGGGGTGGAACCGAAGGCCCACACTGACCAGGTGGCCCCTGGTGTCCTGGCGCCAGAGCAGCCATTCTATGTCCATGTTTGGAGGGAGCGGTAAGCAGCCAGGAGCAAGAGCTAAGTGAGGCCTGAGCATTGGGCAACATCCAGGCTTGGCCCCTGGCCTGAGGCCAGGAGTGAGGAAGGAGATCAACAAATTCCCACCAGCAAGTCCAGGAATCTCAGTGTCAGGTGTGCAGCTGCCGGGTGGGCCTGCCTCTGTCAGATGACTGAGGTCCTGCTGGGTAACAGCCCCAGGGCCCCCTGCCTCCCTCTGCTGCTCAGGGTCACAGGCCTCTATCACAAACAGCCTTGGGCTCCCTCCCTCTCCTAGCAGGCATTTACACAGGTCCCGGCAAGGGACAGCAATGATGCCTAGCAGTGTCCCTGGAATTCCAGGGCTTGGGTGGGTCACCTCAGCCACATTCAGTGCTGTTTAAGAGGAAGACAGGGGAGTTGGATGAACCGAAAGTGAGTACAGGGACAGACAGGACCTAAAGTCCCCCTAGACCCACACTTACCCTTCGGTAAACCTGGTCTGCCCACAAATCTTGAGCAAAAAAAAGATTTTTGGGTGGCAAAGTGGATTTCCTTCCCTGTCCAGCCCTCTGCCTTCTTTCTTTCTTTATTTTTTTGCAGGGCTACTAACTATGGCCTCTGCCACACCAGGCCCTGGGCTGGGACAGGGAAGGGAAGGCAGCCCCAGGCAGTCACCACTTCCCCCACCCAGGAACACCCCTGCCCCGGCCCCCCATATTCAGGAAAGTGCTCAGGCCTGTACTGACTGGCTCTTCCATTTTGTTTTAAACACAAGCTCTCAGAAGAGCCTGAGAGGCAGGAGTGAGACAGCTGGGGGTCCCGCAGGCAGAAACCGGATGCAGAGGTGGCCCAGGAATGGAAGGAAGGGATGGGAGAACTGCCACAGTGAGCTGAGAGCATTACGCCATGCCTGTCTTGGGGAGAGGGCCTCCAAACACCTGCATGCCCCAGGGCCTCCAGGCTCAAATCCCACAGAGCAGTGCAGCTCAGCGCCCTGGTCCTTTTGGGGTCAAAAGAAGACTAAATCTTCCTCCGCTTGCTTAGGTTCTGGAGGCTGGGCAGGGCACGTCTGCTGTGGAAGCAATTCTTGTTTTGCTCTGTTGACAGGGCGTAGTCTCCCCCCAACCCCCCGGCCCATGTCTACAGAGTGACATGGAGCTCAAGGTGAGCTCTGGGTTGACAGGGCGACATGCCCCGTCCTGGGCTGCCTCTTCAAGGTGAGCGGCTGTTTGACAGAGCTGACATGCCCCATCCTGGGCTCCCTCTTTAAGGTGAGCTCCTTTTGACAGAGCTACATGCCCTGTCCTGGCTTAAACCCTTCAAGGGCCCTCCCTGCCCTCAGGAAGGAGCTCAGAGCCCCACTTAGCCTGGGAGGCCCTCCTCCTGCTCCTCGCCTTCCTCTGCCCCTCCCTTTCCCTCGTACTCCCTGACCTTACTCTGAGCTGCAGGATCCCAGCCCCTGGTGGGCCCCCACGTTTCAAGGACCCTGCTGTGCTCTGCCTGGCTAAGCCTCCTCATCTGTCTGTTTCCATGTTGTCCATTTATTCTTCACCCATGTTTAGGTCAGGGTCCCTCTGGACCGGGTTCCCTGCTGACGGCTTAGCTCCCCCAGCCTCAAGGCTGCTATCCCCGGGAAAAGCAGAAGGAAGGGAAGCGGGGACTGATCACTCCAGGAGTTGTCCCTTTGGCTGCAAGGCTGACTTAGAACTCAAGAAGCATATGTGGGGCACCCACACTCTGATATTCCTGGGAGCCCATGTATAGTCTAGACCAGCAGGGCTCCATACCAGGTGACCAGCCCCGAACCACTTACGCACATTGGGATAGGCAACTAGACTCAGGGCCACAGGAGGGGTTGATGTCTATCCTGATGTTGACTCTGCCTTGGCTGGTGCAGTGCCCAGCACCCACCTCCAGACCCAGGTACTCATTTTAACACTGGTGGTTGGAGAGCAGGCCAGGTTGGCAGGGCTTCCCAGAGCTTCTGAATCCACACCATATGGCAGAGGCTCAGGACCTGCCAGGGGACCAAGGTGCCCACCTGCCCCTGTAACCCCACTTGAGTGTACACTGAGGTCAGGGGGCCCTGTGGCTAACAGAGTTCCACCACACAGGGCCACCTCTAGCCAGGTGCTCTGGCCTCTCAGCTCTTGGCTCCGCATCTCTCAAGTGGGGTGTGTGTCCCAGCAACTGTGAGTGTGAGATTAGGAGCACAGAGGTAGTCCTCACAAGTGAGGTAATGGTGGTTAATGCCGCTGTCACACCCTACACACAGATCCTGAGCTTGGAGAAGGCAGGTCAAAATAAGAACTCAGTCCTCCAGGCTTGAGAACATCCTTTCTGCCACCCCATAGACAGTGGGTTAGCCTCCCTGGTGGCCCAGCAGTGACAAAGGAAGCTGGGGTGGCCTGGGACAGAGCCCTGGGGCTGAGCCTTGTGCTGGGTTCAGTGAAGTGCATGGCTCCGATGTGGCCGGGTCCTCTGCAGATACTCTCATTTCCATAGTCTTCAGTTGCAGAAAGAGATGGACAGACCCTTATTGTAGAGGGGAGACCCCACATGCGAGACCCCAGGGCCTGACCCTCGTGCACTGCAGTCTCTCAAAGTTGGTCCCTAGATGCCCAGAGCCCTGGGTGCTTACCTGATGTGGGAGGCTCTTGCCCAGGTAGGAGGGCTTGGTCCCCTAACTCTCTGGACAATTGTCAAGAAAACCACTCCAGTGTGAGATGGCTCTAGAGCCTTCCTCATGGACGGCACGCACACAGCAGCAAGTCACACTAGGAAGGGTCTATGGTGACTCCAAGGTACACACATGGCCATAGCTAGCCATGTCCAGCCCATTTGCACATGCAGGCACAAATTCTCTAGCTCGGCTGCCTTTCGGGGCCATGCTGAGGTCAGGCCTCTTTTGGGCCAAGCCGACGCTGGCCTTGTATGGGGACAGCTGAAGGCCAGGAGGGGGCTGCTGGCCTTGGGAAGGCTTCGAAGCAGAGGCAGCCCCTGAAGGTCACCTGGCTGCCTCTGCATGGGGAGTGGGACTCAGACTGGCGGAGCCCACAGCGTGCTGTTAACCCCCACCTGCCCAGAGGCTGCCAAGCTCCAGCCGTAGTCTCCCCTGAGCACCCTGTGTTGTGGGTGTCAACCTGTGTGCCGGGGGGCTCAGGAGGGCAAGCCTGGACTTCAGACCCAAGACCCCTTGCCTCCTGGGGGTTCTTCTCCTCCCTTTCCGCCCAGGAAGCTGTGCCCTTGGGTTGCATGGGGGCCGTTGCCTCTCATTTTCCTCATTACACAGTCTTGGGCTGGGAAAGGGGACTTGCTGGCAACTGGGGTCTGGATTGGCCCCTGAGATCACCGAGGTGTTGTGACCCGAGGGAGACGAGGGAGACAAGGTTGTTCTCCTGGGCCTGCTTGTCCCAGCAGCCGAGCCAGCCCTCCTCCCCCACCCTCCCCAGCCTTTTGGGGACACAAGCAGCCACACTCTTTAGCCCAGAGACACAGCCGGCCCGGCCACCTGTAGGAACCAGGCCCCATACAAGAAAGGGCCTTTGTCTTCTGAAGCTTGTAAAGAGTTTAAAAAAAAAAAAAGTGGGGAGGGGGCTGGTGGGCCGTTTCCAGGTTATCCATTCTGAATGCCAGGGAGACAAGCCCCAGGGGCCAGATCAACTCCAGGGAGACAACATGACAAACATCAGCACCACCCACAACTAGTTCCTTCTTCGTTTGTCCTAGTGCAGGTCGAGTTCAAAGAAAGTGCTTTGGGGACTGAAAGGCGCCCCACAGGGGCCTCCTGTGAGGGGACTGGGGTCTTTGCTGTCTTTGTTTGGAGGCTGCTAATAAGCTAACTCCTGCTGTGCGCTGTGAGAGCCAGGCAAGATTTCAGGTCCCCAGCTCAGCCTCCTGGCCATCCTGCCTGTGGCTGTCCCCAGCCAGAAGAGGTCCAGAGGTGGGTCCCCCACCCCCCATGTGCATGGAACCAGCAGAGGGGACCAGGAAACTCCCCAGGCCTGTGTTCCCTGGTCAGCCAGCTTCTCTAGGCTTTCTTCCCGTGGGGGTGGGAGGCTGGCCAGACCTCAGGGAACCCCAAACTCTCATCTTTCATGGGGCCTGCTCCTCTGTGCAATTTGAGAGGTCATATACAGTGCTGATGTCCCCTCCACAGGACCCGTGGCAGATGATGACCAAACCTTGGAGGAGACTCACCTACAGGCCCTGTCATCTGTTCATACCCCCTTCACTGGCCTTTGTCCCTCCTTCACTGTGGAAGACTCCACAGTGGGCTTCTTTTGAGGTGACCCATGAGACTCCGCTCTGCTGCCTTGGGGACACCCCCTCTGTAGGCCCAGGAGGCCTGGCTCCTGGCTCCATCATAGCACCTGGGATCCATGTGCTGGGGGCTCCCCTGTTGCATGTACCTTGTCTGCCTGGCCTCGTTGAGGGGGCTGGATGAGATGCCACTCTGCAAGGGTGTGCAGAGCCTCTGGGGGCCTGCTGGGCACAGGGTGTGGGAAGCCCCGTGACCCCCCCTGGGAACAGGGCTAGATGTTGAGGTCTCGGCCCTGGTGAGTCAGGACAGGAGCCACAAAGCAGGCATGCTCCTACCCCTCAGGGCTCACAGGTGACGTGGCATGTCATCAAGAGTGACAGGTGAAGAAAAGCAGGCTGGGTGAGGGCAGAAAAGGACGGAAGAGGCCAGGGTGGGCCCCAGGTGACTCCATCCTGGCGGTGGCAGCTGTTCAGAAGCAAGTGAGGCTTGCCTGGGGCTATGCGTGCTGGGTGGTGGGGCCCCAAGTCCCAGAGCCTGGGATAGGCTGAGACTAGACAGGTCCCTGAGTAAGGGGGCCCTGGAGGGCTGACGGGGAGGAAGCACTCCGTCAGCCAGGGCCATAGGCGAAACCAGGTCCAGAGTGTGCCCTGTCCCAACCCCTGGGGATGGGTTCAGAGGTGAGCACTACGTGTCCCCACAGTACTGAGCACACAGGCAGCACGGCATATGGTGAACGTGAGCAGGCCCGCATGGTACATGGGTGCGCTCAGAGCTGTGGAGCTAGGATCTGGCAGCGTCTCCACAGTAGGCCTTTTTGGGGGCTTTTGGGGCCCAGGCCTCCCCGCCTCCAGCCCCCTGGAGTTTGCATTCTCTCCAGCACTTGAACAAAAGCCTCACCCACCAGGATGCATGCCCTCTGGGAGCCAGATTCCATGGGTGAGGTGGGGGTGTGGCTCAGCCAGGTCTGGGTCAGCACCCCACATGGGCAAGGCATCTGAGCCTCTCCCGTGCCTGAGGTCATAAGGCCCTGCTGGGTCAGAGAGCACATGGCAGGTTGCTGTGGGCCTTCAGCTGCACTGAGTTCCCCAGGCACTGGGTGGGAGGTGGGGAAGAGGGCAAGCAGAGACTTGCCCCGTGGTGGGGGACATAGAACAGCTCAGTAAGGCAATCCGTGAGCACTGACGATGTGTGGGGGACGGGACATGGTGGTCAGAAGGTCAAGTGGGGAACAGGGACATGGTGGTCAGAGGTCAAGTCCACAGGGCTGGGAGAGGAGCTGTGCTTTGACCTACAGGCTCTGCGGGGAGGAGCCTTTGTGGGCTCAAGCCTGGGTGAAGAGGCCGGGAGCGGAGGAGACGCCATGCCAGGACCTGGGGAGGGAGCCCATTGCAGGTGACCCCAGACTGGAGGGTTCCTGGCCCTCATGGTAACAGAGGGGCATCTTGAAGGACTTACTGGTACTGCATGGGAAGGAACATGAAGCAGTCACCCCTCAGGAAGCCGGTGTGGTGACGGGCAGGAGGCAGGGGCAGCTCAGTCCCAATCACAACTGTGGGGTGGGGATGGGGAGACGTGGATCCTGAGCCACAGACCCCAATGCTCAGGGGTCCTGGGAGCTGGGCCCTGGGTTGGAAGGACTCAACTTTGGGGGCTTTGGGGCTTGCACAAGACTGGAAAACCAGGGCTGCGCAGGCTGAGTCTGAGATTGTGCATGGTGCCCAGGTGTACGTGCCAAGGGACAGGTGGACACTGGGGGTCTGGTGTTGAAGGCACAGTCTGACCAGCAGCCAGAGCCACCACTGACAAGCTGGGGTTTGAAGTCCAAGGTTGAGCTGGATTCCTGAGCGATAGCAGTTAGAGGAGACGGCTGAGCCTTGAGCTACCAGCATCAGAGCTCAGGGGTCAAGGAAGGGCCACAAGAGAGGCCCAGAAGGCAGGGGCCTGGAAGGCCACAGGAGGAGGAGGGAGGGGGCTGCATGTCAGCCGCTGGGGTTGCTGGGCCACACCCAAGGTGAGGACAGAGAGCTGGCAGTAGGACTTGGTTTGGAGGTCATGGTGAAGCCAGTGGGGTCAGGGGTCAGTCAGGCGAGAGGTGAGTGCTGCAGATGGAGAAGCGTGACACAGGACAGCACCATGGGGCGGGCAATCCCCAGGGAGAAATGGGGTCCAAAGAGGCGAGGCCCTCTCCTCTGCCCACCTTCCTTCCCATCTGTGTGTCTGTGGAGCTCTGTGTGCTTCCCATGGCTGCTGATGACCCCCCACACCAGGGCACCCAGACTCACAGGGCTTTCTCGTGGGCCTCTGGGACAAGCAAGGTACACAAAAATTCAGTGGCCTCCCAGAGGGTGCTGGGCCTCTCGGGGGCACGAGGTGTGTGAGCTGAGCCCAGGCCAGCCTCCAGGCCTTGAGACCCCCAGTGTCCTTGTCACTAGAGAGGGACGTGAGGATCTCCTCCTGGCTGAGGACGTTAGGTAAGATGAGGTGGCCCTTGTGCATCTGCCCCCTGAGGACAGCCCCATGCCTAATCCATGGTCTTGGTGTAACAGCAGTATCAGGAAGTGACAATGATCAAAGTAAATCCTAAGACTCCAAGAAGCAGTGCTGTCCCCAACCTGGTGGCTCCAAGGGGCAACCGCTTCCAATTCGCCGAGCAGGCTGCCTGGCCAGGGGTGGGCTGGGGCTGGGCAGCAGAGGACGCCCTGGCCACTTTTCAGGGGTCCTAGGTTGCCCCACAGACTGACCTGGATTTGAGAGGGCTGGGGGAGTGGGCACCTTTACTGTCTGCCACAGGTGTGAAGGAATCTGCCCTTCTGTCTGGTGGCGTGGAAATGTGAGCCAGACACTGCGTGGCCTTCGCCACCCCCCAGCCCCCTCCCCCACTCCGCACATGGCCTCTTGGGCCTGCCCAGGGCCCCATTCTCTTGATAGAAAATCACATCTGGCTCTAGACACTCTGATAAGATCACCAGGGGGTGGGGGCTGCAAGAGGGAAACCAGGAAGGAAGACAGAAACACACCCCCACCCCAAGTGCACAGACAGGCCGTCCTCCACCAGCTCGGAATGGCTGTGTGGTATCACCTTTCGACATGGAGCCACTTATTCTGTCGGGGTGGAGACCCCTCTGCTCTGCCAGGTGATAGCCCTAAATCCTCGGGAGCGACAGCCGTCCTCCCTCCTGGATTGGGTTTCTTCACAGTGGGACAGGGCTGTGGCCAGGGTCTGTGAATGGCCCTAGGGCTGGGGCCTTCCCCTGGGAAGATAGCACTGTGGAGGAGGGGAAGGAGCTGTCAGCAGGGGCCTACCCTGAACCCTCCCTCCAGGGGATTGGGGGAGCCTGGGCTGCACGACTGTCTCCAGCTGAGTGCCCGCCTAGTGCTCCCACCTGCCTCAGCACACCCCCAGGACTTGCCCCAGGAGACAGAGGGTGCCAGAGCCAGGCCCCGGGTGGGGGAGGGTCTCCTGGAAGCCATGGCGTCCCAGCACATTCTGCCCTCAGCTCAGCAGCTGCAGCGGCTAGAGCAAGGCCCTGGGCCTGGTGCCCTGACCGTGCCTGCCATCACAGCAACTCGGGAAGCTGGGGCAGGAGGGTCGCAAGTTCAAGGCCAGCCTCAGCAACTCAGTGAGACCCTGTCTCAAAATAAAAGCTCGAAAAGACTGAGACATGGCTCAGTAGTAGAGCACCCCTAGGTTCAATCCGTAGGACCAAAACAAAGGACGAGACTCTAATAGATCCTGAGCCTTGGTGCTCTCATCCCTAAAAGGGGACACAGTAGTCTCTGTCATGGAGTGGCAGTGACTGAGCCAGTGCCTGGCACAGCAAGTACTTAGAAATAGTGTTCATTCGGGAGCTTATGGGTTGAAACCGTCATGCCAGCAGGGCCCAGACCTCTTGTGAAAACCCAACAGCCGGGTGCATGATCTGCTGGGTGGCCCCTGGGCATACATTTGAACTAGTACTGGGTCCGACTCAGTGCCAGGGCAGCTCGGGTATGAACGTGTGAGGAAGCAGAAGCAGGTACCATGCCGAGGGCTCATGTGCACATCCAGTGGCCGGTTTTGCAGAAGGTCTGAGTCCCCAGATGCCATGGACTGATGAAACCTACAACCTGCCCCACAGCTGGGGCTGGCCCTCACCAGGAACGCTCTGGCTTCTGTGGGTTGCTGGCCTTCACCTCCTGCTTCTGACCCCTGGGCATTGGCCTTTCATGTCAGAAGAGCCACTTCCACAGTGGTCTGTTTGGGGCCCCTGACCTCCCTGAGTGGCTGAAGCAGGGACAGTGCTTACGTGGTTGAGGAGGAGCCACAGATGAGGTCCCCAGGTGCCAAGGGTCTGTCCCCTGACGCCTTGGTTGGACTTGCCTTCACCCCTTCCTGGACACCCTGTCCCCTCAACAGGCCGAGAGCCCCTCTCTCAAACACTACAGCTAAGTTCACACTTTCAGCTGAGGGTGACCCCCAAGAAGGCACTGGGACATCACCAGCCTTGTGAAACCCACCCACTTGCATGGGTTCTCTCTCCCCCCGGGCCCCACCTCTGCCCAGAGCAAGGGCCACCCGTGTGGGTGATCATCCTGGGTGCCAAGAGCTCTCCAGCCCTGCAGATCACTGCTTTCTACTCAGAGAGGCCGGAGTCCAGCGCCCTGCTTCTCATATATTCTGCTGAACTAACGGAAACCCTAACCTCCGGGCTTCCCTGCTAATTTGTGATAAGGCCTGGCCAAGAAAAACAGCAGCTAAGACCCCTGATTTCTCTGTGAATTCCAGAGTGCTTGGTTCATTGCAGCAGGGAAGGGGCCTGAGGCAGTGGTGTGTGCAAAGCCACTTCTGCATGGGTGCGGGGCTGGGGATGGCTCGAGGGAGCCGAGGAGGACCACCTGCCCATTCTGGGAAGATTGCTTCCAGCTGGCCTGGGCAGAGGAGGCCAAGGGCGGGCCCAGGGAGGTGCTGGTATGGCTCTCCAGATGTGTGCTAATGTGGTGAGCTTGGGCAGGGTGCAAGGAAGAGTGTCCTCCCAGGCTCCTGACCCAAGGCCCCCACGGTCCCTTAGTAGATCTGGGGGACCCACGTTTGCCCCCAGATCAGAGGCAGTTTGTTTGAGCTGGATCATGTCCTTCCCAGAGGTAGCCTGGAGCTAGTGCCAGGGTTCAGTGAGGCCTAGACTTGGCTCAGCAAATGGATGCTTCTCTGTCTGAGATGGGGAAACTGAGGCCTGGGACAGAGAAGCACCCCACTCCAGGTTCCAGCACTCCCCACCACACAGTGGCCAATGAAAGAGGGAGGAGGCCCAGAGTCCAGATGGGCTATGGGTGAGACTCTGGTGATGAGCTGGTGGACTGAGGCCAGAGAGAGGGGCCAGGCCCACTCTCAGTGGGGAGGAACATCATTTGATATTTTTTCCCCAAACCATGTTATTTATGTGTTGGCCCAAATAGAGGCTGACGTCATGCCTGTCTTCCCCTGGAATGTACCTCTCCTGTGGGTGTGCCATCTTTTCTCCCTTGTTTGACACATAGCTGTCCCCTTGCTGGGCAGAGAGCTCCCCCATCAATAGAGCCAGGTCACCTTCAAGTCCAGAAGCCCCTGCACAGTGCTCTCAGCAGATTCCAGGTAGCTCAGAGCACCTTTGCCGCTTGACGAGAGAATAGGTCCAGCCCGGCTACTCCACCCAGGCAGAGGGGTGACCCTGGAATGGGCAGGGGTAAAGAACACTGGAGCCACTTTTTCGGGGTTCATTCTCTGCTCTATTAGGTTGGCTTCCAGCCCTGGGGTCCTATGCTGCATCTACCGAGACAGGAAGCAGGCAAACCTGAGCTAGATTTTAGAAGTAACAGCCAGTGGGCTGCAGGTTCCCAGAGGAGCCCAGGCCCTGAAAGCCCAGAATCTGTACATATTGAGCACCAGGAGGTGGCTTGGGGGGTGCTCTATTGTAGACAAAATGGGTGTGAATCCCCACTCCAAGTTCACACCCTCTCTGTGGCTCTGCTTCCTTGTCTGTAAGATGGAAACACGATCGGTGGCTATGAGTAGGGGAGAGGTCCCTCAGTGAGCACATAACATCCAAGAGTTGTGCAGGTGTGCGCAAGGTGTTGGGAAGCACCAGGCCTCATGTAGGATCCTGGGGCAGCACCCTTGGAGCAGATCCTACCCCAGACCCAAGGAGCTCAGGAGAATGCTTATCATGTGAACTGGTCACTCTGAGAAGAGTAAGGACCAAGATGGGGGTCACATCCATGACAGGGAGTAGCCTGGCCTTCCCCTACTTTCTCCTTCTGGTCTCCTGCCAAGGACCTCACTGCTCAGAATGAAATGGGAAACCTCGGGCTAGGAGCCTGCTGATGTGACCACGGGAAGGGCAGAGTGAAGGGCAATGTGATCTGCAAGGACAGGTGGACAGAGCGCCCAGGATTCAAAGGCCACCTCAACATAAAATATTGAGTGCTGAGACTGATCCGCACTTTGCTGCACTGTGGGGGCAGGGCGTATTTCTCTTCAAGGGCATGGCAGTGGAGGTAGGGGCACCTGATAGTGCTGGGATTCTGCACCAGTCCCTGTTCTCCATTCCTTCTGCACATGGCCCCAAAGCCAAAGCTCTCGCCTTGCCCTGGGCCTGTGCCTCCAGTTACAGCTGCACTCCCCAGCCCTGCCTCCCTGCGCCCTTCCCAAGGCACCTAAGCACCTGGCCTTCTCCTTGGCCCTCTGCTTCTTCCAGCTTGCTCCGGACCCATGTCTTGCACATGTCTCCTCCAAGGCATTTGGCGGCTCATCCTCCCCTCAAGCAAGCCTCACCCATCTAGACTTCGCTTCTCATGGTGATTCCTGGTGCCCTCAGGGTGTGCATGAGACCATGTTAGAGAGCCCTCCAGCCCAGGCTCAGAGCCACACAGCCCAGCGCCTGCCCTCAGGGCCTGTGGCCCGCCCCTTTCTGTGGGCCCTACCTGGTTGTCAGCCCTATGCCTGGGGGCTGGTTTGGGGACTGGTGCCCAGCTAGCTTCCTGCTTATTCTACAGTCTCTGTCCACCAGGATCCAGGCTGCTGTTTCTAGGAGATTCTAAAGCTACCCCAGGGCAACCCAGCAGCAGAACTGCGCCTTCAGGTTGGACAAGGACAGGGGCAGTCCAAGCAGGGTCCACCATGGCCTCCTGGAGGCTAGCCAATCTGGCCGGAGATTCTACCAGCCCAGGATCCTGGGTCGCAGGAGGACTCTGAGGCTTGGAGCCAGGCAGGAGGCACCCAGTAGGACCCTACACTGGCTGGTATCTGGTGACCCACTATGGCTGGGAGCAGAGCATCCTCCTGGCCTGGCAAGCCTCACCACCCTGGAAGGCTGGCCTCAGTGGGCATTGCTCAGCACCAGAAACTTCTGTTGTTGCACAGACTTCTGTGAAGTGGGGGCTTGAGGTCCCAGAAGTCTGCCTGGTGCAGGGAGATAGCGGAGTGATTCATGGGGCGTTGAGCTGATGATTGGCTCTGGGAGCCACTGGAGACACAAGGGCTGTTGTATGCACGGGGCTGGCCACTGGACCACTAGAACAATAGCCCATTTATCCCCACCCGTCTTGCCACCGCCTGCTGGACAGGCACAAAGTGTGCTTGGGCCGGGAGTCTGTCAGGATCTCCTGGGCGAGAGCATCCAGGACAGCCAAGGGAGGCCAACTCAGGCAAGCCCATATCATCCGCCTGAGCCTGAGCGGGAGCTGAGAGAGCTGCTGAGGAACCCCTTTTGCAGCTCCTCTCTCAAACCCCTCAGGGGTCTTCCCCACAGGTGGCAGATATCCGTGTCCTGATAGCCACACCTATAGAATGGAATAGTAAGGTGCCCAAGTCACAGGGCTGGCCCACACCTTACTTAGGTAAGACACACAAGTCCTAGAAGTGACAAGCTTACGTTCATTTCAAGAGTCATAGCTGTGACCATGGGGAACAAGACCTTTGTTATCTGTTGGTACAGGGAGGGAGGCCCAAGGCCGGCAGGGCAGGTGTGAGAGGGGGGCAGGGGGATGGGGAGCGCCTCTCCAGGACTGCCATTAGACAAGCCTGGGAAGGTGACTGGAAAGATGAAGAGGATCCGGGACAGAGGGCAACCACCACACAGGCCCTGAGAGGGGGACAGTCCCAGGGGCTAGCAGGACAGCAAAAAGCAAGGGTTCGTGAAGACCTTGGCTCCCTCACGTGGGGCATGGCCAGCCCAGATGGTGATGGGATCACCTTGGCTACAGAGCAAAGAATGGGCTGTCATGGGTCCAGGGCCAATCTGGAAGACCAGGACACAAGAGGCTGAGGAGAGGGAAGTAGGGGATCCATGGCTGTTCTGAGGGGTGACAATAAGTTGTCCATCATAACTACATACCTAGTGGCTTTCAACAACACACTCATTGTTTATCCAACTTTTCTGGAGGTCAGAGGCTCAATGGGTAAAGGCCAGGTGCAGGCAGGGCTGGACGGGAGGCCCTGCTTCCTGGCCTTTCCTGCCTCTCAAGGCCCTGGCTGTGACCTCTCCTCACAATACTCCAGCCTTGGCCCTGCGTCTCCTCCTCTCTGGCCAATTTTGCCTCCTTTTCCCCAACAGGGAGCATGGGTTGCACTGGGGATGTGGTCAGAGTTGCAGTGGGTAGGTCTGGGTGCAGATCAGGGAGAGGCCCCATGAGCGGCAGCCAGCACTGGGGCGAGACCTCTGTGGCCATGGTCTCTTGGCCCTGCTCCCTTGGGGGCTGCCATTGGAGACCCTCTAGGGGCAGAGAGGGTGACATCACCTTTGTAGTGATGCTACAATCCCTGAGAGGGCTGTGCTGGGGACAGACCTTGGTGGCTGCGTAGGACAAATCCTGGGCCACTTGTGGAAAGGAAAAGGAAGATCAGAGGTCCTTCAGCCTGCAGTTCCACAGCTGCCCTGCTATGGCAGAGGTAGGTGGCCTCCAAGGTGCACTTGCCATCTCCCTGTGGGCACAGCCCAGCCTTCCCCAACTCGTGGGGTGCTGAGCTCCCCAGGCCTCACTACCCCTCGCCTCCTCCCAAAGTTGAGGGTGCAGGAGGTCCTGAAGGGTCTCCCTGCCCATGCACCCTATAACTGCTCAGAAAGAGCATGCTGGAATGCCCTCAGCCCATAGTGGGAATGCCAGACCCCTGGGGAGCTCTGGCCATGTTAGCAGGAGGGTCCCAGGAAAGCAACCACACCCACCTTGGCCCCCACGAGAAGGAAGCTGGAGGTCCACAGTAGCTACTCTTAGTCAGCCTCCCCAAGGTGGACTTCACACACCCACCCAACATCCCTGTCTCGGCTCCAGACAAGCCCACTTGAACAAGCCCATCCCTCCAGGGCCCTGTGACTCAAGTCATCCCCAACAGCACACACAGAAAGGACTGAGGCCTGCCCCAGGAAGCTCTTGGAGTAGACAGGGCAGACTAGGTCCTGTACCCGGGTGCTGGCCCTCACCTTGGTTGGACACTCAAGCTATCCAGGAGGCCTCCTATGGCTCCAGCCACTCAGAAGCTTCTAGACACTCTTCCCACAGGCCCTTTTGGTTGGAGGCAGTTTTGGGAACTAGCTCAGCCAAGAATGAGTGGCAGCAACCACTCCCAATGTCACCACCAGCTGGACCTTGGGATGGGGCAGCCTCTCTCAGGGTGTCCTCTCCTTGGCTATCCTGGTCCAGTTGCCCAGGTGAAGACCCATGCCCTCTCCCTGTGCAGCCCTGACCCACAGAGCTTCCTCCCTATGGGAAAGGGAAGGCTGAGGCTGGTGGACCCAGCAAGTCCTGGTGCCTGTTCCCCTCTGAGCAGCAAGAAGACCCTACCAGGAGTCCAGGCTCTTGCCTGTCAGGGATTCTAATGAGGGAAGCACAGGAGTGGGCCTTCGTGGGGGCTTTCTACTCAGTGGGTGTTGGGCACAGCTGGCCAGTCCCTCCGGCCCTCCTGCCCAGCAGGGTGGGGTGACAGCAGCTCTATCTGACCTTGGAATTGCCCACTGGCCTTAGCCTGGCCTCCTTGATGTCCAGTCTCCATAGCCAGGTTGAGAAAGCAAGCTGCCTCCTGGTCATAGTGAAGGCTCGTGTACAGGAGCCTCCCTGCACCCTCCCAGGCACCCCGGTGCCAATCCCTCTGCAGGGGCTTGCCCACATATGCCTGTGCTACCTCGCAGGCTTAGCAGGAGACTCCTGCATTTGCTGGTCCCTCGCCTCCCAGGCAGTCTCGCAGACCTGGCCTGGCAGCCTCCAGCCTGGTGCTGAGGCCCAGAGGTGATGTGGCCACAGCCAGGAGGCCAGCCTTGCGCGGACATTACAGGACGTTACATTACAGTGGGGCCCGAGGCCCCGGTGCTTCCGACGGGCCCGAGGGCCGTCTGACCTTTCCGGCCACGGGGCAGCGGTTGCGTGAGCAGGAACAATCGCCCCAGTGTGCAAGGCACAAGCAGCCTTTTCTTCCTCACCGGGCCGGCGCACACAGCTCCCAGCCTGGCTTCCCTTGAACAAACATATTTATTGTGGCCGCCACCGAGGGCCTCGCCTCGCAGCCGGAGCCTGGGGGCCTCTGTCCCACCCACTGGGGCCCGGGGAGGGGACCCCTGCCCTGGCAGTCTCCCTTGCCAGATCCCTGCCCTGTGGGCCGGAGCCCCTCATGAGGAGGCTGGGGTGGCTCCATCTCGCCTGCCCACTGGTTCTGGGGCCCTGGAGACTCAGGGCTCCTGCTGGGAGCTGGTGAGCACCACAGGCAGCCTGCCAGCCAGGCTCCCAGGAGGAGGGGCCTTGGGCAGCCACCCTGAAGCCCATCCTCCACCCTTCTCTTCCCAGAGCCTCAGTTTCCTCCTCCCTGAACTGGGAGGTACCACCCAGCCTCACACATCTCCACAGCCACTTGGTATAGCCCTGGCACGATGGTCCTGACCTCCTGGTCCCACTCCCAGCCCCTGCTGTTCCACCCCAGGCTCAGCTCCCCCTCCCATGTCCAGAAAGAAGCGGCCCTCAGAGCTGACCTGTACCCAGTGCAGCCCCCTCCTTCCCCTTCCCCCACTGCAGCCCCTGGCCCTCTGTTGCCACAAGTCCGCCATCTTCTTAGGCCCCTGCCTACTACATAGCTGTGGGGGTTGGTCCTTGGTGATGAGGTATGGGTGGGTGGGGGTGGAGATCCCAAGGGCAGTGGGTACCAAGCTTGCTAACAGCAGCTCTTGGGAGAACAGTGGGGAAGAGCAGGGGCCTCTGGAGAAGGGGCAGGACCTGACCCAGGTAGGCCCATAGGGAGTGAGCTGGTCTCTAACCCTCTGAGCTGCTTGGAGCTCCCAATCCACTAGAAGCAGTGGAGGTGGCGAGAGTCTGGAGGATGGGAGGGAAGCTCAGGGCCTTTGCACACGGGTT
This sequence comes from Aplodontia rufa, assembly GCA_004027875.1. Classification (NCBI taxonomy): domain Eukaryota; kingdom Metazoa; phylum Chordata; class Mammalia; order Rodentia; family Aplodontiidae; genus Aplodontia; species Aplodontia rufa. The sequence continues at coordinate 100,685 of PVKS010002008.1, read as the reverse complement.
CCCTCTGCCTGGCCCGTGTGCCACCTAGCACATACATACTCGTCCTGGCCACGTCCTGTTTCACCTTCAGACCTCGAGCAGCCATTTCCGCTGAGAATTGTGCGTGTTCTAGTTTAGGCCACCCTGTGTGGTTCTCCTAGGCTGGCCTCGCCTTCCTAGCTGTTCTGGCCTCTGACTGTGGACAGCATTGTCTCATGCCTGTCTCTGAGAGCTGTGAGATCAGAGCTGGGGAGAGGGGTCCCGCTCTGACCAGGGCCTGTAGTCAGAGGGGCTTGGTAATTATCTGGAGAATGAATGAATGAATGAACAGCCCAGTGGTTGAGTGGGGAGCCTGTCAACCAACTGCAGGCCCCTTTCAGATGCTGAGAGGGCTGTCAGGCCAACTGGGCTGCAGAGTGGGACATGAGCAGTCAAGAAGGCCCTGGCCAGTGGGTTTGGGAGTCTGGGCTTTGTCCAAGGCAGCAGGGAACACTAGGCTGAGGCAGGGGATGATAGGTGAGACCCGAGTGGGTTTTGCAAGCCTCACCAGCCGCCATGGACAGGGAAGGGACAGTGGGCTGGAGCTGTGCTCCTGAGGCCTGGCATTTGATGGACATGGGGTCATCTGCTCAGTGGCAGGTAGGATGCACAGTGTGGTCATCAAGGCCATGTTGGTCTTCTTACTCGGGCCTCTGGGTGGTAGACAGCAGGGGCACCCGAGGCAAGGACCCTGGGAGAAGGAACAGCCCCAGTGCGGCTTCCTGAACCACCCAATCCAGCGCTAAGTAGGGCGGTGACTTGAGAAGCTACTCACTCCCAAGGAGCGAGAACCAGGACGCTACTCTCCTGCCATAAACAGGGTGCCCCCTGCTTTTTCCAGCCTCAGTTTCCCTGCTGCGACCCTTCTTGGGCTTGGTTGTACTTTCCCAGTTACCAAGGATATGACATGCTCTGGAGGCCCCTGGGGCAGCCACGTTTGTGGTTGACACATGCGCGTACCCAAGGGTGGCAGTGGGGCCTAGCCGGGACATGCCTGCCCTGGGCCATTGGGAGTGAGTGCCTCAAACAGCACACTAACACAAGTCACATGTGCCCAGGGAGCCTGGTCTTGTCATCACCTGTGCTGGGGCTGTCAGCACACATCTGGCTTGAATTGCACTTCCCCAAAAAACGTGTTAAATCTGACAGCTGCATTCAGAGTGGCACAGAGGGACCACGCATGAGAGAGTAAGGAGGCCACTGAGTCACTATCCTTAAGATGGTCACCACTGTGGAAGGCACTCCCCGCAGCTGGGGGAGAAGCCCCTAGATGCCCATGGAGCAGGGGGTGGGGCAGGTCCCTGCGATGAGAGACTCCACCTATAGGAGGGTGGACCGCAACCCCACTCCTGCAGTCCTTACCTTGCCCCCACCCCAAGCCTTGTCCTGGGCCAGGAGGCCACACCACCTGCCTCTGTCGGTCTTCCTCCTGGTGCCTTCACCCACTCTTTGTGTCCCATGTGTCCCAGGCTGGCCTACGCTCTCCTTCCCCTTAGGTTTCTGTTTAGCGTTTACAGTTTGCATGTCAGGCACCTCCCTCTAGATGCTGGGGAGAAGGGACTGTGAGCTCGCTGGGGCTACCATGATGAGCCACCACAGCTGGCTTCAGCACAGTCATTGTTCCCTGTCCTGGGGGCTGGCTCCTCATGAGGCTCCTCTCCTTGGCTGTGTCCTCAGGTGGTCCTCTGTATGTCTGTCCTGATCACCTCCTCTTGCAAGGACCCCAGTCATATGGATCAGGCCCACTCTGGTGGCTTCATTCCTCTATCTTGGGTACCTCTCACAGGGCTGTCTCAGCAGGGATGCAGGGTGGGGTGAACCACTGACCCCAGTATCTGTCTGGAGCTCCTGCTTCAGAAGCCACAGAGCTGCTAATGCTGCTGCTATGGGAGCACAGGAGGTCTCCAAGCTGCAGTCCTTGAGAGTACCCGAGAGGTCAAAGGGGAGCCCAGCCCTCCCTCCTTCCCTCAAGCTCTAACCAGCACCCTCTGACCACCAATCCTGGGACTCCTATCTAAAGCCTGGGGACCACATGGAGTAGAGGCTGACGGAGCTGGGCCATGAGGGTGAGCCAGAGTGGCACTGGGAGCATCAGGGCCAAGGGGTCTTGACCCCACCCCATCTGAGGCCTTGCTGTCCAGACCTAGAGACGCAGATCCCAGCCCCCTGTGCCCCAGAGCCTGGGGAACACTAGAGCCCGGGGACCTCCAGACTCTGGCTCTGTCCAGGTCTCCTTGGGTCTTAGACCCATTGGGCTTGGGAGGGTCTAGGGAGTCCCTGAGGTCAGAAGGAAGCTCCCATGCTGAGCCAGGAGGTCAACTGGGAGGATTATCAACTGCTCAGGGCAATTCCTCCCGGCCTCTTTGGGCACCACCCACCTTTGGGTGGGGAGCCCAAGTCACCTCAGACAATCCCTGAAATGCCGGCCATGGGTGGCCAAGGAAGCAGTGTTCTGCCCCTCTACTGGCCCTTCTGCGGTATCCCAAGTGGCCCTGGTCTGCTCTCTACACTCAGGGACCCTCAGTACCCAGGAGGAGCCAGGTCTACCACGTCCCATCAGTGGGGTCCAGATAGGGTCTCTGGGGTAGGGGCTGCCTCTGAGCCAGGGCTGTGGGTCAGGAAGAGTTCCCTGGAAAGTAATGTGACCGGGAAGGACGATCCAGGGGGTACAGTTTTCACAGGGGCCACAGAGGCTGGCTATTGGGACCATCTGGACTTGCTTCTCAGGATAAGAGAAGGTGGGGTTGAGGTGGAGAGCCAGGAAGATCTGTGCTTTGAGGCCAGAGGTTGGTCCCTGCCTGTCTCTGTCCCTGAACCTGCTGTCCTAGAACATGTGTACATCTCATAGGGGCCTGGCCGCCTGCCGGATGCTTGTGAACTGGAAGGAGTTAATTCCTGGCCTCATGGGCTGGCAAACTCTGACTCACAGAGCAATAAAATTCCTGTGTTTTAAAAATCAGTATATTAGCTTAATTTTATAGATTTCAGAAGTGCTACTTGAAAATAAAAGTCTCCTAATTATATTTATGATCCCAACGTGAGTCCATTTGACTCTATTCGTGGCGAAGAACCTTTGTGTAAAGTGCTGGGGAGGCCTGCTGCGGACGCCGCTGGCGGGTCCAACCTGGCCGGGGTACAAGGTTGTGGAAAAGTTCCACCAAAGCAAGGTGGCCATGGCACATGGGAAGCTCCTGGGAGTTGGTGAGCGAGGGGTGCGGGCCATGACATGAGTGGCCATCAGAACCACAACATGGTTCCTGCTGTCACAGACAGGGTGGTCAAAATATGCAGAAGCAGGCCCTGGCATACGCGGGGCACACCATGGTCTCAGTGCCTGCATGGGGCAGGGACATTCAGGACAGAAAGACATTGTGTCCACAGCTTCCTCTGGCTCTTGGCCTGAGTCAGGGAATGCAGGGGGCTGAGGTAGAACCATGCCCTGGCCCCCAGCTGCCCAGGTGGCAGTTGAAGTGAGCAGGTGAGGTGGACCCATTGGAGGGTAGGGGAGAAGTGAGTCCCAGCCCTGGGAGGTTGGGGGCTGGGAAGGGGCTCTCACACAGGCTCCTTGACAGTGGGGGTGAGCAGCACTGTCAGGCCAGAGTCCTGGGGGGCTCTCAGAGGAGGTGATGTTTGTGCTACGCACAGAAGGGCAGTAGTAGGTCCCCATGAGAAGACACAGGCGGCAGGGCTGCAGCCCCTGCACACTGACACGCATGCCAGGTGTATCTGCCAAACTCTTTGGGGTCAGAGACCCTGACCAAGGCCATAGGAGGCTCCTGGGTAAGCCTACAGCAGAGTGCTTGGCGGCAGGAGGAGGCAGAGCTGTGCTGTCCCCTCCCTCCATGTCCTGGCATTCTCTGGAAGGTATGGTTTGACCTGGAAAGGGCCTCCCTGGAGCCCCTGGTGTTTGGGAGCTGGGGATGTCTGATTTTCCTGGGGGCCCTGCAGCAGGGCCAGGCTGTGCTCTCAGCAGACCAAGTGCTGGCGTGCCAGCCACAGACACTGCAGGGATTGTCCTACTTCCCGCCCCGGGCCTCGGTGCGCCAGCCTTCCGCAGGAATTCTGAGCAGGCCGCCGAGGGGGCTGTAATCAGACGCCGGCTCCAAGCCGCCCCTGTTGTTGCAGGTGCAGTGTGGGTGCTGGTGGCCAGGTGGGCGGGCACAGCAATGCCTGTCACTCTCCAGCTGGACCCTGGCATCCGTGGAGGCCATGAGCCCACAGAGGATGTCCCAGCCCAGCTGGGCCTTTGCAACTCTGAGTAGGGACGACCTTCCTAGCCGACTGCATCTTCCTGTGAGGTGGGGTTCCTTGGCCTGGCGTCTTGGGGTGCCCCTAGGCATGTGCCTCATTCCTGGCCTGGGCTGGTGCTCCATGTGCTCCCAGAGCACCAAGCAGGGCCCACCCCAGGCTGGCTCGGCTTGCCAGGAAGCCACGGGTAATGGCCACCCAGCCTCTGTGCTAGGTGCAAGAGGGCCAAGTAAGGCTCTCTAAGGACAGCAGTGGGTCCAAGATCACCCAAGGTCACCAAAGCAATGAGCTATTTCTGCTCTGGGGTTGGTTCACAGCTCTTTGGATTCCATAGCCCCATTCAAATCCTTTCCCCCACAAATGGGATAGATATGAGGTGGCCAATGTTTTTATTATCCAAAAAAGGACATTTTATAGGGCAACTTTGCTCTGGCTGAATGTCGGAAGGGCTGAGGACTTACTTCATGCAGACCATAGGAAGATGGTATCCTGAGTTCGCAGAACTTGTCACTTGGTGCGGCCCTCTGTTGGCTCAGCCCTTGGATCCCCTCTGGGACAGTCCCATGGAACTCCAGGAAGGAGCCGGCTCCCTCCAGACCTGAAGGCTCCACTGGAGCATGAGGTGCAGATGTTTCCCAGAGCTCCAGGACCAGGTAAAACAGACAGCAGGAGGAGGGCCTGCCACTCGGAGGCTGCCTGGGTCCATGTGGTGTCCTTGCTTGCTTGGTATCAGTCAGGTGACTGAGCCCGGAGAACAGAGGGAAAGAAGAGGGACGAGCTACTAGAAGCAGGGACAAGCTGCTGAGGACCCTGGGGGAGGCTGGCTTCCATGGGGTCAGGACCAGAGGCCTCCCCAATGTGGATCCCTGACCAGGGCTGAGCCTGGCGCCGCCCCCCCAGGGCCTGCAGGCCTGTGGTCTCGCTCCTCTGTGAGATGGGGCAGTCATGGTCTCTAGGGACGGTGCCAAGGGGAGCCCCAGGAGCAGCAGGGCAAGGCCAGGGGATGGGGTACTGTTGCCATTCAGTGAAACTGATTTTTTCTCATGCGTGTTTGACAACTACCTTCCACTTAAAGTTACTTTTTCTGGCTTTCCAAACATACTTAGATAAGGAAACAAAGTCTGTTTAAGGAGCAGCGGTAAGCAAATAGCAGTACAGGTGTCCATAGATAGGGAATGAGTGGCAAATGTGGGTGAGGGATCCCACGTTGGCCTCACAGGAGGGGACAGTGGCATGCACTTTGAAGCCCTTCTGGGCAGGCCCTGGATTTGGGCGAGTGGACGCAGGGCTCAGGGGCCTCAGCTCGGGTGGAGGGCTGCTCAAGGCTGCCTGAACATTTCCTGTGCTGCTAACAGATGACCAACATTTTGAAGCTTAATATGAAGCAAATTTCTCATCTCACAGTTCTGAAGGTCAGAATAGGTCAAGCCCAGGCACAGGCAGGGCTGGTCCCTTCCGGACACCACCAGCATTTCCTGGCTCACGGCCCCTTCCTCATGCAAAGGCAGTGGTGGCCAGTGAGGCCCTCTCTGGTCCCTCTCACCTTCCCCTCGGGGCGTGTGGTCTCCCTGGCTGACTCTGAACTCCTGCCCCCTTCCCGTGGCCTCACAGGCCCCTCAAGAGTGCACGTGGGCCCCACAGGCAGCTCCTTAGCACATTTGTCCTGCTTAGCTATGTAGCCTAACGTGCTCGCAGATTCTGAGGATTAGGTTCCAGTATCTTCAGGGACCAGTGTTCTGCCCTTCACAGTGCTCTGGAGGGGGAAGGTCCCTCTGTGTCCCTACACCTCCACCTTGCACTTGTGGACCTCACATGGGAATGAGGGTCTTGGGAGTCTGAGATGCAGGAGAGGTCTTTGCTGGAGGGGGACAGTGGGCAGAAGAGACCTGTGTGGCCTTGCCAGGTACCTCAGGGTGTCTATCTTGCTGGAGTGGTGATGGCCAGTGGGCAAATGACCCCAGAGATATTCCATCTCCCCCTTCCCCTTTGTCCTATTGTTGAGCCATGCAGACCCTATGTGCTCCCACGGGGCCACCCACGAATATGTGTGTGTGTGACCCCACCTACTTCTGATCCTCTTTCCTGTGTCCCCTGCCACCCTCTGCCTACACACCCTGCCCAGTCCTGGCTCTCCCAGATCACCCCACTCACCCACAGGCTTGGCCCCATCTGGGTCTTGTTCCTCCTGCCTGTCTGTCCCCTCTGTTACTGACAGAACATTCTAGAACATTCTGCTGCTGCTTGTTCACCATGGTCAACCATCACCGTGGGTGGAGCAGACCAGGGAAGCCACGTCCAACCGCAAGAACAGCTATTCTCCTCACAAGGACAGCTGTGGGCACGTGGACAGCTGGGGACTGAGGGCCCCTTCCAAGGCCCCTCAGCCTGTGGCTTTCCTCTTGTTTTTCTCCTGGCCAAGGCCTCCCTCTCAGCATCCCAGGCCAGGGCGGTCACCATCTGCAGAGCCCCCTGGAGGCCCCAGAAGCGCCCCTGCTGCTCCCAGCCATTGTGCGGCCTCCCAGAGGTCTTGGCTCTCAAGCTTGTGAGTCAGGCTGGCTGTTAACCTGTTAGAGGTCCTCCACAGGGCTGGGAGGTTTTCCATACTGAAAGATAGGAGGAAGAAAAAGAAGCTCTGAGAGAGGCCCTGCACTGCCCTCGGGGTGGGCAGAGTGACCGCCCGTCTCCCCTGCTGCGTACACATTGGTGGGACTGAGGAATTGCTGTCCTGGAGGCCCTGTGCTGGTGGCTGGGCCACAGGAAGTCCACTGCCCCCAGCTCTTTGGGTCTGGGTGCAGTGACCACCGCCCAGCTCCATGGGGCTGAGCGTTCATGGATGTCCACATTGGCAGGGGGTGCCAGGGCTTTGGGTGGTTGGCATGTTCTTTCCTGGGACCCAGGTGAATTTCCCCATTTTCAGAGCTCTTTGTGAAGGCAGGTAGCCTACATGGACCAGCACAGACCACACCCGGTACACCCGAGCGTGGCTCCAGCTGCTGCCTTTGAGAGGCAACTGGGTGTCTGAACAGCTGCAGGAGCAGCCAGTGTGATGAATGGACCCCGAGAGATGGCCTGGACCGTCCCTTACCCCACGGAAACCAGTTTTGTCTCTAGGGGTCTTTCAGCCCCAGAACCCTGTGCTCTTCCAGTAGATGAGGCCTGGGGTGCTACGGGCGTCTGTCCTGAGCTCCTCAGAGCGTTCATTTAGTCTCCAGCCCTGGCTCAGGACTCAGGGGAGGACTCCTACCCGACTCTTGCTGGTCAGCGCGGGGTTGGAAGGAACCCAGCTTTTACCCAGGGCTCAGGGCCGAGGTGTCAGGACCCAGGTTGACTGTCACTGCTCCCCTCCATGGTCCTATGCAGGGCTCATGCCCCCCAGGGGGAGAGTGGCCCTGCCCAGTATCTGCCTGTGATGCCCAAGTGGGTAGAGTGGGTATTTGACTGACCAGTAGGCTGCTCTCCTCTACATCTGCCTGAAAGCCCTCTCCTGGTTTCTCTTCCCCTGTGGCCCAGACTCACGTGCACATACAGGGTGCTGTGACGTTCAGCCTGTGACCTCTCCATGACCATTCTCATCGGCACACAGATGTTCCTTGCCTTGCGGTGGGGTTCTGTCCTAATAAAGCCATTGTAAATCAAAAATATCGAAAATCAAAAAAGAAAAGTTGATCACCTAATGTGCCAAGCATCAGAGCTCATACCACAGCGCCTGTGGAGTGTCCCCTGCCATTACCGGGCTGACAGAGTCCCAGCCCCTGCCCCTCCCAGCATCAGAAGGAAGTCTTGTACACATGGTGCTGTCTGGGGAGAGTGCAGTCTCTGCTGAAGAAAAGCCCTTCCACTCTGTCTGAGGTTGAAAATCTTAAGCCGTTGAGAGCCGGGGCCTCAAGGAGAGTTCGCTAACGCGGGGTGGAATAATGCGCTGGTTGCAGTTCGCACCGCTTTTACCCAGCTCTGCCGGGGCCTGCGAGCAGCTGGCTTCGCTGGAGTTTGTGTCCCCAGGTGAGGGCACAGACATGCATGTCAGATTTGTGTGAAAATGAAAGAGGTGATGGGGGAGATGGTGTTCAGGGGAACTGGGCCCAAACAGCCAATGCAGGGCACTGAGAGGTGCTGCAAGAATTGTCCTCAGGAATGTGCCATGATCCTTCAGGGCATGTGGCACATACCACCTCTGATTCTCCATCACCTACAGCCCAAGGGCATCATGTCCAGGCCTCTGCATCTCAACACGGTGGCCCACACCTGCCTGGCACACAGACTGCCTCCGCAGGGACTCAGCACTTTGGGTGATATTGAGTAGCTATTGTCACAGGGTAGCAGATGCAGGCCTACCCTGCTGGGCCTTCGGTTGCTGGCCTGAGGGCCGGCTGCTGTACATTCTGGCCTGGGCTCAGAGCCCCTGTGCACATCAGCCACCTCCTGGCTGGAACCCAGATCACCCCTGCCTCCCTCTTGGCCATAGTCAAAACCAACCATCTATTCCCCTCAAAGAGCAAACCAGGTTGGAGTGACCAGCATGGGCTCCGTGAGGGGAAGGTGTCTGGTCGGGACTTCTCAGGGCCCTGTAGAGTCACCCACCCACCATCCACCCAGCCCACAGGAGCCTGTGGCCCACACTTGTGATCCCACTTGCTGAAAGACTAGGGATGGGATTCCGAGCAGTCCAACATCCGGGCTCTTTGCCTGGGGAAATATCAGAGAAAGATGCCCCAGCCCCAGGTGGCAGACACCACCCCACCGCCCTGCCCTTCAGGCAGCCAGCAGGGCTCAGCCCAGAGCAGTGGCTGGCATCGTGCTTGTTCAGGGGATCTCCTCTGGAGTGGGAGGCAGCACAGGAAGACAGATGCAGGACTCAGGGGAAAGGAGCTTCCTGGCCAGCTCTACCAACTGGGCTGGTGCTGAGCTCCTTGGCTCCTCAGGCCCCGGAAGGAGGACACATTTATCTCTGCAAGGTACAGGATGTGCCCATCGGGAGACGGTGGCCTGAGAGCAAGCATAACGGAGATGTGTTGAGGCTGCCCTGAGGCCAGCATGCCACATGGGCCCTTCCTCCTTCACGTGTCCATTACTCCCTCACTTGCCAACGTTCCCAGGCCCTGCAATCACTGTTCTAGGCCCTGGAGACATGAGCAAGGTCCCAGTCCACAGAGCTTAGGATCTTGCAGAGGAGGTGGCAAGGAACAGGACACCTGTGAAAAGAAGGGAGGATCTGGCAGGGACTCTGATGTCATGGCAGAGTCCTCTGCAGGCAGCCAACGTCCTTCTGGGAACAGAAATCCTAAGTTGGGATAGACAGAATGCATCCGCTTGGGGCCTGTGTGCTGTGTGCAGAAGTTTCCCAGTCTTCTATCAAGTGTGACATTTGCCCTCTGTCACTAGATCTTCGCTCCTGGCACCTTTTGCGTGGGGTGAGGTCAGCTTCCCATTCCTCAGTGGAGCAGCTCCATGTCCCAGCCACCTGGCCGCTTCTCCTGCTCTCTCTGGTCAGTGGCATCCCATTCGTTGTCTGCTCTGTTCCCAGAAGTGTGGGCTCTGTTGATCATCTGCTGGTCCCCAGGCCTGCTACCCTGGTGGGAGTTGGCTTCTAAGGCTACCCAGCCCCAACGACTCTGCCTCCTCCCAGTGACTTGTGCGCTGCCCCTGTGAGCTTTAGAATTAAGGTCAAGTTTCACGAAAGTTTGCTTGCGATAGGATTGGCTTCACTGATGAAAACTGGGGGAAACTGGAGCCCCCATATTGCACCTACTCATGCTGAGCAAGGAGTCTCTTGCACCGAATTGGGGCCCCTCCTTTGTTCTTCGCTGCCATGCGAAGGTCTGCTCTGGAGAGAGTTGTGAGGCCTTGCTTCTATGATTCGTGGATGATCTGTACTTTTTCTCTCTTGCTGTTCCAGATCCTATTTTTCCTGGGAGTTAATGGCCAGAGTCAAGTAATGCCATGGGCTGGGGTGGGCTGATCTTGAATCTGGCAATGCAATGCTCTTTGATGTTCCCAGTGGATGAGCCTTTCAGCTGTAGGTGACAGTCTTGTCTTTCCTCTCCCGTTCCTTGCACCCAAGTCTTCCTTCCCCTTCACTCAGGGCAGGTCCCCATCATGAGCTTCCACTGCCTGGGACCCAGGCCTCCTTCTCTCATTCACCTGGAGCTTTTCTACCTGGGTAGTTTGCTCTAGGGTTTGATCTACAACTGTTGCCAAGTTAAGGAAATCCCTTTCTAGTCCTATTCTTAAAGATGATGCTTTTTATCCATAAGAATTTTTTTTTTTAAATCCAGCTGCTTCTCAATGCTTTTGGAATAATCACAAGTGAGGATCACACTGAGGGTCTTTGCTATTGAACCATCTTTGCATTCTTGGGACAAAGCCTCATTTGTTTTTCTTTTCCTTCCTTCTTTGTAAACATTGTTGGATTTGGTTAGCTAATATTTTATTGGGGATTTTCACTTCTATATTCCTAAGTGGAATGAGCCTATCATTCCCTTTTCTCGTGTTTTCTTGCATGGGTTCTGAATAAAATTCTTTAGCCTCTGGAAGTGAACGGGAAGGTGTTACTCTCTTTTATTTTGTGGTACTGGGGATCAAACCCAGGGCCTCGTGCCTGCTAGGCAAGAGTTCTACCACTAAGCTATAACCCCAGCTCCAGGAACACCTTAGTTCCATTTAGCCTCTCAGATGTTTTGTAAAACTTAGGTAAGGGTCACCTACAAAACCAACCAGGCCTGAGCTGGGGTGAGAGAAGTCTATAATTCCTTTTGAATTTCCTAAATTCTTATCTCCTCCAGTTCTCTATTTCTTCAAGCATTGCATCAATTTGATACTTTATCTACTTTTGAGAGTTCATCCATTTTATCAGGGTTACCAAACTTGTTGGCTCATAGATGTCCATGATACTCTTGTTTTTAATACTTTAGCAATGTCTCTGTTTCATCCACACACCTTGTTGCTTTTTTTTTTTTTTAAGAGAGAGGGACAGTGAGAGAGAGAGAGAAAGAGAGAAAAAAATTTTATTTAGTTTTTCATGTGGCTTTCAGGGCTACAGACTTCGTTGTGTGCGTGGTGCTGGGATTTGAACTCGTGTATTTGTGCATGCTGGGCAAGCACTGTAACTGCTGAGCCTCAGCTCCAGCCCCACCTTGTTGCTTTTTCAGTCTGCATACAAGGTGCTCTGTGCTGCCCCTTGACACCAAGCAGTCTTGCAGAGGTCTGTCTACTTTATTAACATTTGTTGGGGATGGTAAACTATGATTTGCCACCAATTTTTTTGACCCCTGAGCTTTCAGTGGCCTTTAAATTTTTAAGCAGTTGAGAACATCAAAAGAAAGAGAAGGGGCTTATCATGTGACACATGAAATTCAGAAGCAAATGTCCACACAGTGGCCTTTGACAGTACACAGCACCCACAGGGTGGACTGGGATGATATGCAGCACCCACAGGATGGACTGAGACTATACACAGCATCTACAGGATGGACTAGGGTGGTACGCAGCACCCACAGGATGGGCCAGGAGTATACACAGCACCCACAGGGTGGGCTGGGATGGTATGTACATAGCACCCACAGGATGGACTGGGACTATACACTGCACCCAAAGGATGGGCTGGGAGTATACACAGCACCCACAGGATGGGCTGGGACTATACACTGCACCCACAGGGTGGGCTGAGACTATACACCGCACTCACGGGGTGGGCTGGGAATGAGCGGCTGCCCCCGTCCCTTGCCCGCCGTTGCAGCTCCTACTCTGTGGTGGCTGTTAAGCAGTAACTCCCAGTGAATCGGTTGAAACTCCATGGCGCAGATTCCATATCCTGCTCTGACCTCAACTGGACTGGCTCCGGCACTCCTTCCCTGTCCAACCCACCTCTCTCTTGTCCCTTCCTGGGCCTGCCCCTCTCTGTGCCCTTCCAGCTGACTTGGTCCAGGCCCCAGCCCTGTTTGTCCCCCACCCCTTGCTACTCCATGCACTGTGCCCATGGAGCCTCAAGGCGCTCACATACTCAGTGACATGAGTCACCTCTTTGGGAGCTTATTCCTAGCTGGCCTTGCCTGGCCCTGGTTCCACCTGGGCTCACAATGGTCCTGTTGTCAATGCCAGGCCAAGGTGATGGTACCCTTCACTCAGAGCAAGAGGTGGGGGAGCTTAGAGGCCAGCAGGAGACCCGGATATGTTAGCACAGGTTAGGGTTTCCCCAGGGCTGGCTTCCCACCCCGTCACCTGGGCCAGACTCAGGGCTGTCATGGCAGGTGGGGTCTAGGAGACTGTGGCTACTGAGGCCTGCCAAGCCTAGGTGGAAGCAGAGCCTGCCCAGCAGCCACCTTCCCAGGAGGAGTCCATTCCTGCTTTACATGATCTGTGTCTTAAGGTGCAGAGGTGGGGGATGCCCCAGCGACCTGGTGTCTTAACAGCCTTCTGCTTGACCTCAGCACCTAGCGGTGCTGTTTGCCGATGTCCTGTCTGCCTTGGGAGAAGGAAGCCTATTGGAGGGCAGCTTAGGCCTGAGTCGGAGGCCAGGAGCAGGGCATTGTGAGGCCCCTCTTCTGCCAGCCCAAGGACTTTGTATGTACTTTAAATAAACTTTGTGTTTTGGAAGGGTTTTAGAGTCACAGAGTTATGAAGGCAGCCCAGCGTGTCCCCATGTCCCTGTCACTAGGCCATCCCTTATCATGCATTCCTCATTCCTCACCACCAATGGGTCGGAGTGGCACGCCAGGGGTCACTGAAGTCCAACAAGCTTTGGTTCTTCAATTTCCCCTCCAATCCCTATTCTGTCCCAGGACCCACCTGACATGGGGTCCTGCCTCCTGGGGCTCCTCTTGCTACGACAGTTCCTCGTTTTGGATATGACAACTTGAGCGGTTTCCAAGAGGGCTACGCAGGGGCATGGGGCAGGGGGCCAAGCTAGATTTGCCTGGCATTTTCTCAGGGTGAGACTGGGGCTGTGGTGTGGAGGGAGGAAGAGGACCCCAGAGGTAAAGTACCCTTCTCACCACCTCCCCTGCAGGGTCCCTGCTGTCAACACACCTGGCTCAAGTTTGTCTTCCCCCACTTTCTGGACTGCCCTTATGAAACCTACCAAGACTTGGTTCTGGGGCCCAGGAGAGACCCCAGACATGGATCCCCTGTTGCCCCTGTGGGCCGCAGTAGGGGCAGTGCAGGAAGGGACCCCTGAGAGTGGGGTCTGGCCTGGGCCTGATCAAAGCCCTGGCCTCTGTTTCCCGCGGACAGGGAAGCTGAACAGGCAGACAGGGGAACAGGCCATCGCCCCAGGCAGCGTGGGAATCCACACATGGCCCCTTCTCAAAGGCGGGTGCTGTCCCTGGGGCCCCGGAGGGCTCCTGGAGCCTCTCTCATTGGGCACATCCGCGTCCAGCCTGGCCCATGGTGGAAATGCAAATCTAATTAGTCTGGCATTGAGCCCGTCTGAAAAGTATTAACAGAGCCTTAAACTGTGCTGTTGGACGGGGATGAAGAAACGCCTTAGAAAGAAATTACCGGACGGTGACAAAGCCCAATTTATTAGTCTTCTCCAATGGGGACTGTGCGAAGGACATTAATTACTTTAATGGGACTTATTTTGCTTCGTTGCCCAAAGTAATTGGTTTATTAACCTCTCCTTCCCTTTGGGAGGGGGAGGGGCGGGGGGCCGGGTGCTGCCCCAAGGGCTTTGCCCAGCAACATGTTCCCTCTGCCCGGTGGGCCAGCCCTGCACCCAGGCCAGCCAGTGCTCTGTCCCTGCTGGCTTGGACTGGAGAAGCCCCAGTGCCCACAAGTAAAGCAGGTCATCAGGATCCGCTGCCCCCTGAAGGCCCCAGCCCACAGCCGTCCCAGGAGCTGGGGGAAGGGAGCGCAGCTGCAGGTTTCCTGCAGAAGGGCCCAGGGGTGGGGGACAGGCAGAAGGAGGCGGGAGAGGCAGGGGAGCGTGGTGGGGGGAGCACCCAGAGAACAGGAGGAAGGTTCTGGGTGGGAGCAGGTGAGGTGCCAGGCTGGGGGAGCCGGTGACCCCCAGCTTTGCAGATGAGGAACGATAATGTTGTCCTTTCAAAACAATCCCTTGAGCTCAGGGCAAGACATCTTGGAAATAAACCAGGAACTGGCTGCTTCCCCCACCGGCAGAAGGACACTCGGGGAGGATTGCTCAGGCCCAGGACTCTGAAAACAATATCTGATTCGCAGAAATGTATGTTACACCCACACTCTGCCCTGGGGAAGGGCAGGGACCAGAGCTGGGCAGGAGGCCAGCTCTTCCCTCATGGACATGGGCCCCCGGAGGCCCAGGACTAGGCAGGGAGAACCTTGCCCACACCCCCAGCTCCCTAGCCAAGCAGGGACCCAGCAGGGTCCTAGAAGGGGGAGAAGAAAGTCCGCCTAGGAGCTCAGGCTGAGCCAGAGTGCCTCCTCACACCTCCCTCCCCTGGTGGGGCCATGCCGGGAGGCCGTGCTCACAAATTCCAGGGTGTGGGGGTCTGCTCATCTGAGCAAGGGGAGGTGTGCTGGGGGGACACGGCATAGTGGGCTAGCTGAGGGCCTTGCTGTGTGGCCTTGGGCCCCTGGCGTCTTAATGGTGCCACCCTCCCTCCATTTGGGCCGTGGCCAGGATCCACGTGGAGGACAACATCCCCAGTGGAACAAGCCTGGCGAGGGGGATCAAGCAGTAGCCCAGGACACAGACCCATGTGGAGATGCAGGGGTCTCAGAGGCTGCCCAGAGCCTGCCACAGGGACCCTCACTCCATGCAACAAGCCAGGCTTGGTCACAGAGCTCAGAGTCCAG
The DNA here is from genome assembly GCA_004027875.1 of Aplodontia rufa. Lineage (NCBI taxonomy): Eukaryota > Metazoa > Chordata > Mammalia > Rodentia > Aplodontiidae > Aplodontia > Aplodontia rufa. The sequence goes on along the minus strand of PVKS010002008.1, from coordinate 85,649 downwards.
CAGGCTGCCCCCTGCCCCTCTCTCGCTGGGCCTCTCTCTGGGCCTCTCTGTCTGTGTCAGAGGGGAACACAGTAGACCTTCCTCCACCTCACCACCGTGAGCTTGGGGGCTGTGATCTGGTGGGGTAGTGGGACCTGATGGGCAGGTCTCTGCTTCTCGGCCAGCCACCGTGTGTGCTGGACTGGCCCCTGTCCCCATGAATAGCCACATCTCCCCTGCAGTGGTCATCTCATCTCCGAGTTCCACCACTACCTGAAGTGCCCCTCAGGCCCACTGTGTTGCCCAGACATGAGGTTTGCAGGGTGGGGTGGGGTAGTGAGTCCTCTGCAGTGAGTGGGGGGCTGCAGGCAGCATGAAAGCCCTCCTGCCACTCTCAGGGTGGAAGGCAGCTCAGGGAACCTAGAGAGCAGCCCCAGGAGGGAGGAGTCTCCATCCCAGGCAAGTGTCGCATAGGACTCGGGCCCAGCTCCACCTGATTTGCGGGCCTATCCCCTCAGTACCCCACAGGAAGGACAGATGGACACAGCTTCCTGAGGTGGCCCCGAGACTCGCTGGCCAAGGCCAGTGAGGTGCAGGCTTGCAAGCTGGGACCTGGGGTCAAGAGTGGAAGGCTGCATGTGAGAGGTGCTGGGGAGGGGCTGGGGCACAGGCACAGATGAGGTTGGGTGCAGCTGGAGACGTTACCCAACCGGGGGGCAGCAGCTCTGAAGGCAGGTGGGCTCTGCCCTTTTCAGACTACACGACCTTGGGCAAGTGGCTGAGCCTCTCTGAGTCCCAAGCATCCTTATTTGTACGAGAGGGAGGATAAAGTTAAAAACACATGTCCGAAAGCAGAGGGGCCGGAACCCAGCGGAGCCAGGAGACGTGTTGTGTAAATGCATGGAAATGGGGAGGGGGAGGGCAGGCAGGCCAAGAAGCCAGGAAGGGGCCTAAGGCCCAGGGGCATCTTACTGGAAGCCTGTGGCTGGAGCGGGACCTGAAGGGGCCCCCACTTGGGGTCTGGTGGGCCCCACATCCAGGTCTGCGGCTGTGGAAGTTGAGGAATGCTGTGCACAAAGGGGAAAGACAGGGCTGGAACAGGATGGGCCCTGGGCCCTGGGCCCTGGGCCAAGCCCTCAGGAGTTGGAGGAACAGCTATTGGGCTTGTGGGTGACCTGGCAGGTTCTTGAATCCATGAGGGGAGGGGCAGCAGGCCACCTAACAGTGTCCCAGGAGGGCTGTGTGAGGAATCTTGCAGTCAGCGCCACGTGGCAGAGCCTCCCTTCCCTTTCTGTCCCACTCAGCCAGGACAGAAAGGGGACCAGGGGTCTCCCCCACACCCAGGCCTCAGAATGCCTAGCCCTGTGCCCTGGGGGGACGTGCCCAGGGAGTCTTTCCGGGGCCAGCAGGGCAGTGTCCTGCCTGCCTGATGATCCTGAGTCTGCATGGGACGCCCCATGTGACTCTCCTGTCTCTTACCCAAGTGGCAGCAGGGGCCCTGGCTGGGCCAGGGTTGCTTTGTAATTCACGAGGCTTTTGGAAGGAAATGCTCAGAAATCACTTTTCTAGATGAAGACCAACAAGAAGCCCACGTAATTCTTCTTAGACATTAGGGGTTTTCTCTCCCTTGTTTTAATCAACAAGTTCCCAATAAGTCATCTCGGTGAGTCCATTACTGATGGCTCGTGATCTCCCGGGGCTGCTGAGTGAAATGGGCTCTCTTGGCTCTGTCGCTGAAAACGCCTTTCTTGCTTTCTTTCTCGGGCGCGCTGGAAGCCGGCCAGCTCGCCAGGCCCGTTAACTTAATGAGGACTGACAGCCTGCAACGAACCTCCTCATAAGCTCCCCAGGATTTAAACGGGGTCCTCCCCAGCGCCTGCTCACACCCCAACCTCGCCGTCTCTTTACCTCTGTCTGCGCACCAGCCCCTCCCAGGACAAAGCTGGGACAAAGATGCGTTTCTTTGCTGGTTCCCTTGCCGGCAACCGCCTCGGATTTTCAGGCCACCCGCCAAACTTGGGGCACCCGTGCCCCAGTGAGGCCAGAGCCACAGGGATTCCTTGAGAGCTAATAATCTCTAAAGCTCAGTGCTGCCCGGGCATGTCTGGCCAGCCTTCACCCAACTCCCCCAGAGGCCACCTCCTTGTGAGGATGAAAGCTGTCTTTACCCAGGCCTCTCTTTCTGGTTTTCCTTCTGGTGCCTTGAGCTCCCGAGGCCTCCAAAGGTCAAGAAATTTGCCAGAACCAGGCAGGGTGCAGCATGGGAAAAGGTGTGGGGTTCTCTCAAGCCTCACCCCAGCTCTCATCTCCAGCCCCACTTCAGAGGAACCCCAGGGCTCTCAGAATGAAGTGGACGCCACATTTGGGAGAGGGTCTGGGCACCAGGGCATGGACCTTCACTGGCAAAGAGAGATGAGGACTGAGCAGATACCCAAAGTGGCATCACGTGGCTCTCCCAAGCAGCCCCTTCCACTAATGTGAGGCTTTGAGTCTTGCATAGAGGGACCAAGAACTCACCTCCAGACCCCAGGGTCCGGGTTCGCAGCCACCCGAGCATTCTCTGCCCTGCGGTTCTTCTGAGAGCAGTTGCTGTCCCCAGTGAGCCCTTAGTGAGTGTCACCATTGTTCTTAAACACAGCCATCATCCTCCGGCTGCCATACACGGGACAGCCAGTGAGCAAGGACAGGGATGGGTGAGGCTGCTGTGACTTCACATCCAGAGAAAGGCCACCACAGCAAGGAGTGTGGCCTCCCCGGGCCCGGACGCTGTCCTGCAAATGAATCTGCACGAGGGCCACACAGCGCTCATGGAGCAGCAGGTCCAGTGCCAGTCACAGACGGCCACTGTTGGTATCAGAGTGGTTTCTGTCCTGGCTACTAGTGTCTTCCAGTGGCCTGCTCTGGCAGGGACTGTTCTGAGCCTCACTGGGCCAATCCAGCCCTGCCAGCAAATAGGTCAGGCTCCCCAGGCCTTACCCCAGCAGCCCCTGGTGACTGCAGTCTCCACCTCATACTTCATCGCCCTCCCGTCTCCACCTGGGGAGCCCTTCCCAGCCCCCACATGGCATCAGGCTCCTGACATGTGTTTCCCACACAGTCTAGTCCTTGGAAATGTTCCCTGGAAGTGTCGCTGAGTGATCACCATTACCCCTTTTCTCCAAGGTTTAGCTTTCCATGATTCAGTTACACCAACCGTGGGCTGAAAATACGAAATGGAGAATTCTGGAAATAAACAGCTCATAAGTTTTAAATTGCTTGCTGCTCTAGTAGTATGATGAAATCCATGCTGTCCCACTCCACCTTGCCAGGGATATGAATGGTCCCTCAGCCCAGCGTATCCACACTGTATACGCTGCCTTCCTGGTAGTTATTTAGTAGCCACCTCAGTCATTAGCAAGTTTCCATGCACTTGTGTTTAACCCTGTGGCCCCAAAGCACAAGAGACGTGTCGCTGGCCATTCACATGTGCCAAAGGGAAGCTGTACCAGGCTTTCTTCATGTGAAGGTGAAGATTCTCCACAGGCAATTTGCAGCATTGCTAAGATCCACAGTCAGATGAAGCTCTGAGTATAAAGATAGACGACACCCGAGCCAGTGTCACTGTCTTCCCCACACTGCCTGATGAGTTCTCAGGTGTTGTGCTACCATGGTTTCAGGCCTCTATGGGGTCTTGGAACATGTCCCCCAAGAAGCGGGTGGAATGGCTTGGTGAATGCGCATGACACCTGCACACATGTGGCCTGGCCACCATTCTCTTCTGCAGCCTCAGCTAGGATTAGTGATTTGGGGGTGCTTTCTGGAGCCTGCTACTCCTGATTGTCCTGGGGTCTCCACTTTTGGTCTTTCTCATCCCCATGCATTTGCTGGCAAAGACAACTGGACAGGGCTTGGATGACCCCACAGGTGCCTGCCTGGGTTCAGATCCTCAGGAAGCCCTTCCATGCCAGCTTTTCCCTCCACAGCCCACTCCCTTTTTAGTGTCCCCTGAGGTGATGCTGGTGGTGTGGGATGTCACTCACTGGAGGACTTCTGCTGGCCTTAGGCTACCCTGCAGGGGGAAGCCATTCAAGTCTGCCCTCTTGCACTGTCTGGGCACTGCTGGCTCTACCTCAAGCCCACACAGGTGCCCACAGGTTTCTTCCAAGACACCGTTGTGCTTTCCACAGATGTCACTGACACAGGACCCTCTCTGGGGGCCACATGTTGCACAGTCCTACATACCGGAGGCCATCCTGGACAGGACCGGTATGTCCATCCTTGCTCCCACCACACTACTCTTCTCAGCCAACGCTTCGGAGTTCTGTCGTGTTGAGTTTTACTTGACCAGAATTGTGGTGAAAGAACCAGGTGGAGTTGACCAAGCAAATTTGGCTAGGTTAAGTCTAACTGAAGGTGCCCACCACGCGGAGTGGGTTAAATGGAGGTGGTATGAGCCGACCTGGGGAGAGGGGATAAGCAGAGGTTACCTGATCTGTGCCAGATGGCCTCTGGGGTTCCAGTGGAGGGCTCGGCGTGTGAGTCCATGTGGGCTGGGTCATTTGTAAGCAGAAGTTGCCGTGCAGGAGGCTGAGAGGACGGGGAAGGGAAAGCCCCCTGGTCTTAACCTGTTCCGGCACCCACTCAGTCTTAGGCCCAGGTCTCATCTAAACAGTACATGAAGCAGAACTGGGTGAGAGTCAAAGACAAAGTCCTCCTAAAGCAGCTCCCCTCCACCCTTGAGGCCTCACAGCTGAACAAGACCTGCTTCCAAATCACAGGGGCAGGAGGGACGCAGGACACGCATTCCCATCCTGAGAGGGAGACACAGGGAGGAAGGAAAGGCCGCACCAACAGGGCCAGCAGCATTAGATCGTGAGGATCAAGGGGAGACTTGGCTCACCTTCCAGGAACACAAGGGCACATTTCGGCCCCCAGGGCCCCAGACAGCAGCCCCACCACTGTGGCCTTGCTGGGTCCAGTTCATAAGGCAGCTGTCCCAGGCCAGAGTTGAACCCCACTTGGGGTCTTAAGACTCCAATGGGCATCGCCCCAGTGGGGCTCTCTGCGGTGCTCCCGCCCTGCCACACTTCTCTGTCTGGGCCCTGCTGCTCTCTGGGCATCCTCTGCATCTGGTGGCGGTGGCCCACCCCCACCTTGGTGCAGATGGCACCAGGCAGGCACTGCAAGGCTTCTCTGCTGTGCCCTCTGCCAGGACAGCCCAGGGAGCCCTGCTCCAGGGTTCAAGGGCCAAACCTTGAAGCCTTTGTGCAGTCCAGAGCAGGGCAGCCTGAAGTTCTCTGAAATGCCCTCAGGCCGCACATGGCTGCTCTGTCCCGAGCACACCTGGGGGTTCTTGACACACAATCAGGCTGAGAACTGTCTAGATCTCTAAGTTTCATTTCCCTTGTGATCGTCAATTCTGCCTTTCTCTCTTCTTGGCAGCAGCAGAAGCCACGTGGCACTCCTTGCCTAGAGATTTCCGCTGCCAAACATCCTAGCTCATCTCCCAGAGGTTCCACCTTACACAAAGAGCTAAGACACACCCAGTCCAGCCAAGCTCTCGGCTGCTTTGTAGCAAAGATGGCCTTTCCCCAGTTCCCGGGGGTATGTGCCCCACGACCTCTTCAGAATGACCTCTGCACTCCCTGTCACCACAGTCCCCCAGTCCTCACCCAGGCTCTCCCCAGCCCTCCCCAGACTCCACCTCCAGCTCCCATCATGGCCACAAGTTCCAAGCTCTTCCGGTCTCTACCGGTGATACCCCTCCCAGGTCCTTGTCCATCAGTGCCCTGCTTCCCACTCCCATTTCTGTGCTGGTCCTTTCAGACTGCTGAAACAACACAATTAGATTAGGAATTTGCAACTATCAAAAAGCTATTCCTCGCGTTTTGAAAAGTGCTGGCAGGTTTGGTATCTGCCCCAGACATGTCCTCCAAGGCCGAAGGTCAAAGGGTAAAAGGGACAATGAGCTCCTTGGGCCTTCTCCATGAGGACGCTAACCCCATCTTCAGGGCTCCCCTCTCAGGACCCCCCCCCAGAGGCCCCAGTGCTCACGCCAGCTCTTTGGCGGGGCAGTTTCAACACATGAATTATGCACACATATGGTTCCTCCCCCCGGGGAGGCAGAATTGACTCCTCTCGTTTGGTTCTGGGGTACAGACTGCCTTGCTGAGTCCACGTCAGCCCCCTGCAGAAGAGTACTGCCGGCCAGCAGTGGCTGCGCTGGCTGGCCGGGCTTGGGGCCAGCACAGGATCGCTCTCGCTTGGGGATGGCTGATGTGAAAACAATCTGGCAAAGACACGGGGACTGTATGTGTTCAGCGTCACGTGTGGCGAGATGACATGCAGGCTCGGAGTCCCCCCAGCAGCAGGGCCATGCAGCCACCCTGCAAGTGCAGACACTGTGGGAGAGCAGCAGCGAGCCAGAGTGGGTCACAGGGACCCTGAGCCCCCTTTGTCAGCCACACTCTAGGGGACGGTTGGAAGGCGTGAGGCTGGGGGCGGGCAGGAGCTAAGCAGTGCCACACCGGGCCCAGAAGAAGAGTGGGCTCCTGAGGTGGGCAATCTCTGGGCAGCCAGGGAGGCTCCGAGCTCACCGCCCAGTCTCCTTCCCTCCCTCTGGGGTGACAGTCTCTCCCGCATTCTCAGCCGTGCGCCTTCTCTCCGCGCAGTCCTGCTCTCAGGCCTGATGGGGAGGGTAAGCGCCCACACCTCGGTGCACGCTTCACAGAGTTCGACGCCCGTCCCTGTTAACTTAGAACACTTTCATTGCCCCAGAAGCAACTCTGCATCCCTCAGTAGTCCCTCCCAGGCCCCTACTCCACCCGGGCCTAGGGAGTCACCACGCTACTCTGCATTGCTGTGAATTTGCCTGTTGTGGGCATTTCCATCTGAAGGGAGTCCTAGATGTGTGGTATTTTGTGGTGGCCTCCTTCACTTGGCACGGTGCTTTCGAGGTTCCTTGTGCTGTGCCGTGTGCTCGCACTATTCTTTTTTATGGCTGAACAGGGTTCCATCCTGAGGCCAGAACACTTGTATGCATGCATCAGCTAACAGGCGCGTGGGCTGTCTCAACTGATCGTGAGTGAGGCTGCTGTGGGCCTCATTTACAAGTTCTTATGTGAAGAACTCTCTCGGGTGTCCGTACCTAGGAGTGGGATTATTGTGCTATGTCTGTGTTGAACACTTTGGGGACCCACCAGCCTCGTTCCACAGAGCCTTTCCTCCTAGAGGAAGCACTTGTGGCCAGTTTACACTTGTTCCATTGACATCCATGGTAGACTGGCAATGTAGACCTGAGGGCCTGGCATCTCATCTTCACAGCTGCTGGGAGTTGCTGGGGAACGGGGTGGCATCAGCTCGAGAGCTGAGCATCCATGTACCTGATGACCAGCATTCACGTGTCTCAGTGCATACCCACTGGAAACTGGAACATGGACAACCAAGGGTGGACCGAATGAGCATGGCCCCCTGTTCACAGCCCCTACAGCTGGCAACACCCACGTGCTCATCAGCAGGAGGAGAGTGAACAGACACAGGTAATCACATGTGGGTGAGCCTCACAGCAGCTAAGAGAGTCAGTGACGCACAGCCATGCAGGTGACTCTCAGAGCGGCTAAGGGACTCAGTGACGCACAGCCACGTGGGTGACTCTCAGCTAAGGGAGCCAGTGACGCACAGCCATGCAGGTGACTCTCAGAGCGGCTAAGGGAGTCAGTGACGCACAGCCACGCGGGTGACTCTCAGCTAAGGGAGCCAGTGACGCACAGCCACGCAGGTGACTGTCACAGCAGCTAAGGGAGCCAGTGATGAGTGAGTCTTGGCAATGTAATACCAAGGAAGAGCTTACTGCATATTTTATCAAATCTAAGTCACTAAGCAGATAAGTACAGATAGAGTTGATGAAATTATATTAAAATAGAAAGAGAGGGAGTCAGCCCCGTGGCAGAGTGCTCTTCCAGCATGAACGAGGACCTGGGCTCATCCTCAGCACATCAGTTGGATGTGTGTGACACATGATTAACCAGATGCGGTGGCGTCCTCAGCTGCGTGTGAGGCCGAGGCAGAAGCACCATGAGTTTAGGCAGAGCCTGGGCAGCACAGCAAAGGGCCGTCTCAAAAAGTAAAGCAAACAGCTTTAATGTAAATCCAACAAACATAAAAGGTTGGTGAAAGGTGTTGAGGTAGACCAAGTAAAGGAGACACACCCCGTGTTCAGGTCGAAAGAATCAAAATAGTAAAAATTTCAATTCTCCTCCAAAGTAATTAAAGTTAAAGTAATTCCTAACAAAATACCAGCAAGCATTTTTGTAGACATGGAAAAGCTTATTCTACAATGTATATGAAGAGGCTCAAGCTCTAAAGTAGCTAAAACAATTTTGAAAAAAAGGAGAATTTAGGGGAAAGATTTTTTTTTTTTTTTTGGCACTGGGGATTGAACCAGGGGTGCTTAGGGTTTTGAACATGTGACCCTCCCGTCTCAGCCTGCCGAGTGGCTGGGACCTGTGTCTTGCACTTGGCAAGGGCACCAATTTTCAGGATGGTTGTACAATAAAGAATCAAGACAGCATGGTATGGGTAGAAGGGTAATCACAGACCAAGGAAACAGAAGAAGCCAGACGTAGGCCCACTCAGATAAGCCCAGCCAGCTTAAGACAAAGATGCAAAGCCGATTGATGGAGGATGGTCACCCTTCTCAACACATGGAGCTGGGGTTTCCAAAGTGCTGCACACTGATGTGGCAGCAGGCCCCTTGGGTGGCCCAGGCAGTGCCCACAGCAGCCCGGCTCCCTTCGACAGCATGGGGGATTCCTGGCTTTGAATTTGACCCATCCAGAAACAAAAGGTCCTTCGGTGGTCTCAGTCCCCAAGACTGCTCAGCCAGGGCTGCATGCCGAGCCAGGCCTGAAGGTGTGGGAAGGGGCGGCAGGATGGTGAGGGGGGTGTGCTGATGGGCAGTTTAAGCAGTGAGTTAATGAAGGAGTTGATGGATAGGTGGCTGAGTGGGTGAATTAATGAGTGAACAAGGGAGTCACAGCTCAAAGGACATGGGAACAGATGAGTACGTGAGGGTCACAAGCCTTTTTTCTGGGGCTAACACCCTGTGGCCTGGCCCCCAGCAGCCATGTGACTGCTCCCTGCCCCCAGCAGCGTCCCTTCCCTCTCCACAGTACCCAGGGCCCTCTGCCCTCCCCAAGTGGCTTTTCAATGGAGGTGGCTCAGGAAGCTGAGAGAGGCCCAGTCTGGGTAGGTACATGCCCACCCGGGGTGCGTGGCCTACAGGGCCCAGCCAGCTGAGCCCCGTGTCCTGCCCCCATCCCCACCAGCCTGCTCCCATGTCAGAGTTTCCAGGAAGGGCTGCTTGGCCCCCTGCCTATGCATACTCAGTGCTGAGAGAAAAAGCACATCGTTGAGGAGCAGGCGGGCGCTCTCCTGGGGACCAAAGCAGGGCAGCCAGGTGGCCAGGGCTGTCCCCAGAGTGGGGTTAGCCCACACGATGGCCAGCACAGAACTGGGATGGGGACAAGTCCCCTGTGCCTGAGCTCTCTGGCTCCAGCCTGTGCTGGAGAGTTGGCCAGGGTGGACACAGAAGTGACCAGAGGCTACTGAAGCAGTCACTGGGCAGGGTCCTTTGAGCAAAACAGGCTCTGAGGAGCCTTGGGGGTTCTCAGTGGATATGAAGTCACCACAGGTCCCCCAAGGCCCCAGCTATGGCTCAGGAGGGGACCTTTGCAGTGAAGAGTCTGAGGAGCCCACTCTCCACCTGCCAGCGGGGCGTCAGGGGTGACCGAGGACAGTGACATCCCTGGTCAAGTCAGGCCTGGGATGAGGCTGGAGAGGAGTCCTGGGGCTCAGATTTTCAAGTGTTTTCTCAGAGTTTGTGTGTCTACTGTTGCAGAAGGACACTCTTGGCATGGTGCAGGGCCACCAGCGCGGCCTCCTTCTGTCCCCTGGGGGCTTGAGCTCCGCTGCCTCCCTGTCCAGGGCTCAACTCAGCTTTGCTCCTGGCAGGGCTCTTGGTCCCTCTTCATTTCTACAGGTGTACGGGTTGCTGCAGCACATATCGAGAGGAGTGTTCTTCCCTGCCTACACTGCAGGTGACACTGTGGGTGGCCCTGTACCTGTATATGTATCGGAGTGTCCCGCTCCGTCCCCTCCTGTATTCTCTGACCCCCACCAGCACCATCTTTGTTGATCATCTCCAAGGGGATCTTTTCCTTCTCTTTCCTTGCCCTCCGAGTGTCTGTGTGCCTGGCAAGTGCCCCAGAGCTGAGCCACCCTAGCCCGATGGTTTCCAGATCTGGTCCTAAGTCTTCCACCTTTGTTGTTCTTCAGAATCCGGGCTGTTCTGGACCCTTTGCATAAATATTTTAGGATTAGTGTGTCAATTTCCAAGAGGAAAAGAGGGATGTAAACACTCTGAAGCTGACCAGAATCTGGGCCTGCCCTTGGGCACCTCCTTGTCTAAGCGCTGAGTCTTCTCCCACACGGATGTGCCACGTAGCCTCCGTGGGTCCGGTTAAACCTGAGGCTAATGCTCAGCCCTATGCGGAGTAGAAGTCCTCTCACCTTTCAGTGGATTTATCTTTTCTGGGTTTTGATGCTATTAGAATTGACATCTTTTAATTTCATGTCCTGATTGTTTGTTACCAGCAAATAGAAACTTAACTGATCGTTATAGATCATCCATAACACCAAATCCTCGCTAAACTCATTAATTAACTCCACTTGTTTACCGGAAGATCCCTGTGTATTTTTCCCACATGATTGCACCATCTTCAAATAAAGATGGTCTCACTTTTCCCCTGTGACACCATCACATCCTGTATCCTTTTCCTCACCTTGACACATGGCCGGAGCTTTCGGCACTAAATAAATGGTAAGAGCCAACATCCCTGCCTTGCTCCCGGTCCCCGGAGCCAAGTGTGTACCTCCTTGACGTGAAGGAGATGTGTGCTTAAGCTTTAGTTGGTTGGTTTGTTTGCTTTCGGTTTTTCTTTAGTTCCTTGCTTTTTTGTTTCTTTAGATAATGGAGTTTCCTTCTGCTCCTAGTATGGGAAGAGATGTTTCTCATCAAGGAGAATTTTATGAAATGCTGTTCCGCATCTTTTGAGCTGATGTTTTGCCTTACCCTGTGGACGCGGTGGGTTGCTGTTTGCAGTGCTAAGCCAACCTGGCGCACCTGGCTTACGCCCCACTTGCCAGATGTCTCTCTGGAGCCCTGGATCCAGCTGGCTGGTGTCAAGTTCAGGACATGTCCATCTAGTTCATAGAAGGGATCCACGTTGACATGTCTTGCTCAGAGCACCCTTGCCAGACTTCCATGTCAAAGCTACATTGCCTCGTAAACATCCCCTAAGGAGATTTGTGTCAAATTGGTATTATTTCTTCCTCAACTGGAAGAACCTATTAGCAAAGTGGCCAAAATATTGAGCTCTCTTTGTGGGAAGATCATTAAAATTCCAAGCCTGATTTAATCAATATTGGGCAGTTGATGAATTTATTTCTTCTGCTTTCTTTTTATATGTGATGAATGGATAAATTTTATCTGAATTATCAAAATTATTCTTGTTCATATTATCCTTTGAATAGATTTTTAATGTATAGATCCACAGTCCATATTCCATCTTTAATTCCTGTCATGCATACTCAGTTTTGCTAAAATTTTATCTACTTTTTTAGCCTCTTCAAAAAAACAAATGCTGGCTTGGTTGTCCCCTTTTTATTTCATCAAGTTACGGTCTTGTCTTTATTATCTCTTTCCTTCCACTTTCTTTAAGTTTAAATTTGTTGTTTTTTTTTTTTTACTTCTCTAGTAAATGTGCTTAAGACCGTAGACTTTTCTCAGTGCACATATTTCACTGTACCACAAACACTTAATTAGCTGTAATTTTTGATATGCTTCATTTTTTTGTTATTCAATTGAAAGTACCTTCTAATTCATATCAGATTTTTTCTTTGACCCTTGAGTTATTTAGATTATATAATTTCCAAAACAACTGGGGATTTTCTAGTTTCAAGTACTTATATAAATATTTTTCATTGATTTCTAGTTGAACTTCACAGTGGTTAGAGCACATGCTGAAGGTGACTAAATTTCTCAGCAGTGTGCGGGCCCTCTGGGTGGGTGGTCGTGTGCTCCTGGGGCACTGGATGGTCTTCAGTTGTGGGGGCACTGTTTCATGGGTGTCAGGCCAGGCTGCTACTCACGTGGATGCTTATGTGCAGGTTGCCGGTGAGGTATGTTCAAGTCTCCCACCATAGATTTTCTCTTTCACCTTTCCAAGCCAGCACTTTGCTTTATATGTTTTAAAGTTATGTTTGTAGGTGCATACAGATTTAGAATTGATCATTTCCTGCTGACTTGACACTTTTATAATTATGAACTATTATTCTTTATCTCTAGCGAAGTACCTCATCTGATACTAGTTTACCGATACCAGTTTTCATTTAACTATGCGATGATATATATTGTTGTTTTATCATTGATCTTTTTGTATTTCTGTATTTCCAAGTGCATTTCTATAGTTGTTTCTAATCCTGTTTGACAATCCTCATTGGAATATTAATCCATGTCTGCAGTCTACCATCTTAAATTTCTTTTTCATTTGTTTCATCTCTTTCTCTCCATTCTCCATTGGCCATTTTCTTCCAGCTCATAGGTGTGCTTTTCTACTAGCAAATCCACCAACTGTATTTCTTTTAAAGAGGGAGAGAGAATATCAATTTTATTTATATTTTCATCTGGCCTTTGTTGCTCTGATACTTAGTTGTATATGTGGTGCAGGGGTTCGAACCTGGGTCTTTGCACATGCCAGGCAAGCACTCCAACCACTGAGCCACTGCTCCAGCCCCACCAACTGCATTCTTAATTCTATTATTGCCCTTGCTCTAGAATTTCCATTTTGCGGTAGGTAAGATTCCCCATCTTTTCACCAGTTTTCTTGTCCCTACTTATCAAGGTTATTTTAAAACTCTCTAAGATCTCAGAAGTGAGCTACACCATTTATTTGCTCATGAGTCTATGGGTCCATAATCTGGGTGGCCCAACGGGTGGGCTTGCTTGGCCTTTCCCATGCAGCCATAGTGGTGCTCACGGGCAGCTGGGTGGCAAGCAGGTAGCCTCAGCCCTCACGAGTCTGGAACTCTTGGCTATTAGTCAGGGTAACTCAGACTGGTTCAAAAGACAGGAGCATTCTAAGAGGGTGAATGAAACCCATGAGGCTTCTCAAGGACAAGACCCAAGCACAGGGACCATTTCCATCTCTATGGAAACAGACCTAAGTCCTCAGTGGTGGAACTGCAAATGATTCCCATCCGTTTTTAACCTGCCGCGGTCTGCCCTCCACCCATGATCTTTCATATTCCTCCCTAGTGCAAAGTTCATCCACCCGCCGCCAAGACACCTAGATGTCTCATCCAGTTATAGGTGGCATCATACTCAAAGGCCTGTGATCCTGTGATCTGCCACTCGTTCCTGCAGAGCGCCAGTTCCCCAAATCAACGCCATGTGTCTTACAGGATTGAGATCACCAATCCTAATTTCTTCGTCAGTCATCTATGCTCCACCACAAACCACAGAGGAGTACAGTTGTTTTACATGACTGTTTTCTTTGCTTACAACTCTGTGGGTCAGGAATTTGGACGTGGCTCAGCTGGGAGGTGGCTCTGCCGGCTCTGCTTGGGGTGACTCGTCTGACTGCTTGTTTGGGGCTGGGTGGTCTAAGACAGTGTCATTGTCTGCAGGTTGGTGCTGGCTACTGGCTGGGGCACCTCAGTTCCCCTCCAGCCAGTGAGCTTGGGCTCGCTTGCATAGCCACACTCCGAGAGCATGTGATACGCACAGCGTGGGTTTCCCAGAATCCTGACAGCCGCGCTAAACCATGACATCAGCCCAAATCCAGGTGTAGGAAAACAGACTCCGTCTCTTGGTGGGAGGAGCCACAGGAAGTCAAGTCTCCTGAATGTGCTACAGCTTTAGATCTATTTCTAGGGCCTATTTTCCCCCTTGATTTTCAATTTTTTATGGGCGTGATGATATCAACCCTCTGCAGGATTTTCTTCTGGTCAGGGCAGTATTCTCCAATCAAGGCTGAGACAAGGTGCGCCCATGGGAACTTGACAGAAAGCTTTGAGGTCTGCTAGGCCTGTGCTAGGTAGACCTGCATCCCAAGGATGCTGTCCCCAGAGACATGAGCCTGCAGAGGTCTCTGCTTCACTTTCCAGCTGCCTTTTCTCTTTCTCCAAATCTAACCTGAGTGGGCAGGTTAGGAATTCTCAGAGACTTCGGGAAAATCACGTGAAAAGGGGGCACACTGCTGGTGGTCTCTGCTCAACAGGATCTCGTCTGCTCATCTCCTGGCATCTTGGTGGCCCTGGACTCCACTTGTTTGCTCACAGCCCAGTAGCCCTGGTGTCCTGGGCACACTGGTTCCCACACAGTGCTGGGAAGACACGCGGCTGGAGTGCGGCCCCCCAGCCTGTGTCCTTTCTCGCTGGGATCTTTGCCTTTGAGTCTGGCCTTCCCTAGAGCTTTCCGTAGATGCTTGCTGGTTAGTGTTTACTCTGGTCATCACAGGATGTCCAGCAGGAGGGTGCTCAGGCGCATGCTTCATGGAGGAAGGGAATGTGTCTGCGGTGCTATTTCCTTCCCACCTTTCTTCCTGCGCACCTACGTAGTGAACTTCATGCTTTCTTTTTCCATGGGGTTTCTCGAAGGAACTTAGAACCAAGGAAGGAGGTTTCCCTGACTGCTGTGAGTTAGGGGCACAGCCTTGCAAGCCGAGGGCCCTGCGATCTTTAAAGGCCCAGTGTCCCCTGCCTACTTCAAGCCTCACCTGGACCTTCTCTTGTTTCTGGAAGGCCAGCCCATGGGCAGCAGGGCACCAGCTCCTCTGGCAGCGTGGCAGGGATGCCTGGCAGGGCTAGCTGCTCACGCCCTCCTCTCCACTCTCCACCCCAGGCTCCGGGAGCACCATCGGGCCACCATCAAGGTCATTCGGCGCATGCAGTACTTTGTGGCCAAGAAGAAGTTCCAGGTGAGTCCGGTGCCAAGCCTGCTTGTGCTCAGCCAGCCCCATGCCGCCCACTGCAGCATAGGCCCCTTTCGGACTCCCTCCTGCCCACAGCAGGGGCTGCTGAGGCCCCCACCTGCCAGCTGCACAGGCCGGCCCATCCAGGACCACCCCACCCTCAAACGCCTAGTGGCAACTTCACCGTTGTCCCCTTCCCGAAGACAGAAGAGACCTTGAAGGACACTCCCACTGAGGCCTGGCCAGGGCACCCATCTTCTGTCCAGTAGGCCCTTGTCACCAAGCAGGGCCGCCTGGGGTCATTTGTAGAGTCCCTCGGAACCATCACAGTGGTGGCCCTGGAGTTGACAGGGACTCACTCACAGTCCCCCCTCAGCAGAGCTCCTTCCCTGGGCCCCAAGTAGCTGTGGCTACTGCCATACTCCATAGGGGCTTCCAGATGCAGACCCACAAACCCTGGGTGAGCTTGTCCCCATGTGCAATGGGAAGAGGAGTCCCAGGGTTGGCACTGCATGGGCTTGTGAAGGCCTCCCCCATGCCAGCTCTGGTCAGCATCTGCTTGTCACTGTTTCCAGCCCCAGGAGCGCCCTGGGCTAGATGCTTGCCCTTGTGCCCAGCTCCTCCCACCAATAAAAGCAGCATGTAGGCGTTGACCTTGGTGCTGGCCACCCTCGAGGGACAGTGGCACACACTGCTCAGGGGTCTTCAGCTGCCTTCCCACCCACCTGTGCCTCCTACAGGCTCCAGTGGCTCAACTGGGCTACATTGTACCCAGTCCTGCAGGCCTGGGACTTACTGTCAGAACAAATAAGGTCCACTCTCAGCTGGCATTGGGAGGTCTGCCTGGTGACATTCTGGGAGACACCAGAGGCTGATGGATGAGGTGTCACGATGCTGAGGGCCCTGCTGTCCTGACTGCTAGGGAGTAAAGAGTCACCTCCTGGAAGTTCCAGAGTCCTCCGAGGTGAAACAGGATCACAGGAAGCCCATGGGGATCAGGTGCAGACAGGAGGGTCCCCCAACAGCAAAGGAATGGCCAGGTGTGTCACCCCTGCCGGGGAACAGCTTGGTGTGACAGCTAGAGCTGCTGATGTCACCCTAGTGCAACAGAGGGCTGTGAGGAGTCCGCCAGAGCGGAGATGGTGCCCAGCCTGAGGCAGCGGGCTCTATGGTGCAGAGCAGGCCCCAGGCCGGGACATTACTAGAGCTGCTGATGTGGACACCTGGGCTTCTGAGGGCTTGCCTCTGGGGTCTGGGGACACCCAGTTGAATGTGAGGATCCTTGTGCTTCCTGGGAAGGTCTACCTGAGGTGGACGATGGTCCTCAGTGGCCCTTGCCTGTGACCCAGGCAAGAAGACTGCCTGATGGCACAGGTGTGGGGCCCTGGGGAGCCTTGAATAAGCTGGGCAACGGCAGGCCCTTTGCAGAACAGGCTCCTGAGCAAGGGCGGAATGGGGCTCCCCCAAGGGCTGCTTGTCCCCTGGAGGCTGAGAGGAACAGTGGCAGCAGATGGCCTCCAGGGACAAAGAGGGAGGTGGGGTGAAGAGGGAGGGCTTTGTGGGGCTCCTGGGCTGCCGCAGTTGGGCCACTCTTGGGATGCCCGTGTGCCCAGCTGCTCCCCTCCACCCCCGCTGCCTCCAGTTGCAGGAGTGGTCAGCGGGGCCCGCCTGGTTTGCCAGCCATTGAGTCCCCAGCCAGCCGCCCCATGTCTGGCCCCTGGAGCCAGAGCCTCTTAGTCCTTGAGTTTGTCTTGATCCCCACTCCCCACCCCCCATCCACTGTCTGTCTGTCTGGACAGGCCAGCCTATCTCTGGCTCCTGCTGCAGCCAGGGGACATTAGCTCTGGAGAGAAAACTGAGGTGGTCTCTCCAGCCAGGCCCCAGGCAGCCACTTGACAGAGGCCCCAGGAGCCCTGAGCAGACCCAGCAGGAGCTCAGCAGCTCCAAGATAAGCCTCAGCAGGCCTGGGATGCTACTGGCCAGGGGGAGTCTGCAGGGCACAGCCAACTCTTGGGCTGTGCCCTGCTCATGAGTACCACCGCTTCCTGCTCACAGGTTGTGTGTCTGCAGAAGCTCCTAACACATACCCCTGCACACACCTGGACACTGGGTCCCTGGGCTCCCAGCACAAGGACCTGCCCCACCCCAGGGCCAGACCCACCCCCAGCAGTTCCCTGGCCTGCTGACCAGCCCCCAGCGTACCAGCGGCTGTTGAGCTGTTAGCTGGCCATCCGACTCAGTCACTGTGCTAGGGAAAGTGCAGGGCCTGGGCTCAGACTCAGCCCCCTCTGGCTCTGTCAAGGTGCCAGCTCCTGATTCCCTGAGCTCTACCCTACCATCTTATTCTAGTCTCCCTCCCACCCTGACTGAGCACAGTAGAGCTCAGCATCCCATCTTCCAGAAGAGGAGCAAGGTCCAGCACCTCATCTTCCAGAGGGAAGAGTAAGGTTCAATATCTCATCTTATAGAAGGGAGGATCAGGACTTAGCATCCTCTCTTACCGAAGGAAGGAGCCAGGCTTAGGATCTCATTTTATGGAAAGAGAAACTAAACCCAAGGACAGTGTCACTAGCCTTCAGCTAAGTGCAGTGTTTGTGGCTGTGTTTAAGCTGAGCAGGAGGGTCTGCCTAGAGTCATATGCCATGCCTGACCCCCCACGGATGGCCTTGGTGTTTAGCATGGTGGTGCCGGGCCCTGCCTGCTTGGTATCATGTGGAAGACAGGAGATGCTGGACTGCTGAAATCCAAGCCCTAGGAGAAAGGAGGCCTCTGCCCTCCCTGCCTGGGGGTTCCTGGGGTCAGCCCCACGTTGGGAGGTCATAAGAACACTACCGAGCTCCCCGCATCTGTGGCAGAAGCTCTGGGAGTGTCAGAAGTGTGCAGAGAGCTGGAGAGGGTGGGACCTAGACTTTAGCTAAGCCCCTTCTTCCTGGAGGGCAGGAGTGGCCACACTCCAGGGTGAGGTCGCTCTGGTATCTGGAGTCATCAGCCCCAAGGGAGGAGCCTCGGGTGGGCAAGGAGAACACATCCTAAAGTCCGATCGAGACCCTTGCGGGACCCTCTCATCCTCTGCCCTGGGTGGACCCTGCCCTGGCCCATTGAGCAACCTGGCACATGTCTCAGGACCTTTGAGATTCCCTGCTGCAGGTGACAGCCCAGGCCCTTGCAGATGGCTGCTTAGGTGCCGAAAAGACCCCCTGGGCCCCAACCCTTCTCCCCACAGCCCTTGGGCCACCCAAGCCCCTCTCAGCCTGGCTGCTGCTGCCTGGGTGACACCTTCAGTCTGAGGGCCCTGGAAACAAGGCCACAAATGGGCTTCAAATTCCACTTTCTTGTGTTTTCTGCTAATGTCACCGGAGCACCATTTGGGGCCCTGGGGTCACCTGCCCTGGCCCACGTGGCCCCAGGCCTGCATTAGAAACTCACCCCTCAGAGCATGCACTGCAGACCCAGCTGCCCACTAAGGGCTCTTCTGCCTGGCACTGGGGACTGACAGCCTGGGAAGACACATGGCAGGCCTCCTCACCACTCTGGGAACAAGGGGCTCCCACCAGTGAGTGTGTCATGGGCCCCTACCCTGGGCCAGGCCTGCCCATCTCTGCCCCACCACTGTCTGTATTTAGAGCTGAGCCTACAGGACACAGGGGGACATGACTTGTGTCTTTCTGGCCTGCAGCAAGCAAGGAAGCCCTATGATGTGCGAGATGTCATCGAACAGTACTCCCAAGGCCATCTCAACCTCATGGTGCGCATCAAAGAGCTGCAGAGAAGGTGGGCACAGGTGGGGTCACAACCATGCCACGTCTTGCCCCAACCTCACAGTGGACAATGCCTGCTCCCCCCCTGGTCCCAGGGAGAGAAGAACCTTGATTTCTCCCCAACCTATCCCACGGGCCTCCTCCATCCAGGGTCTCCCCTATCCATGAGCCAGACTACCTGTGGCTCTGCCTCCCCTGGAGCTGGGACCCTGACAGCTGGGAGCTTGGCTCCTATTCCCACAGAAGCATCTGGGCTCTTGGGGGACAGCACAGGTGAGACCAGCTACCCTTCCACGGTGGGCTAACCTGGGAACCTAGCTCCATGTGTTATAGGGTCCAGCTGTCTCTCTCATCACAAAATAGGCCAGGGTTCAGGGTGCACTGTTGCTGACCCCGCTGGCCCCAGCAGGCTGAAAGTCTAAGGGGTAACCAACTGCTACCCCGCCTCTTTGAGCTCTGGCCAGGCTCTCAGGTACATGGGTCTCTGGGGGCTCAGGAGCCTCCTGACAAGACTTAGATGGTATCGTTGGGTGTCCAGAGTGTGTGGGTGGTATGTTGTCTTGCTGTGCACATCAGCCTGTCCACACCACCCCTATGCATGTGGTGCCTGGGCCGAGTGTGAGCTGATCTCCGTCTCCTTCCCTCCCAGGCTGGACCAGTCCATCGGAAAGCCCTCCCTGTTCATCCCCGTCTCAGGTGGGTTTCTGCGTTGAACCCCCAAAATGGCCGTCCACCCTCTCAACCCTCTGCCCCTTCCACCTCTCCTCACCATCAGAACAGGCTGTAAAACATGAAATGGAAGCCAGAGAAAGGGGCAGAAAGACCCCACCCTGAGCACAGTGGCTCTGGCATACTTTACAAAGGAAGCTTCTGGTTGTGACAACCTACCAGGGTCCCTTTAGGTGACAAACATCTGAGGTGTTGAAGCCAGGATCTGGGTATGAAAACATGCTCTGAGGGCCACTTTTCAGAAGGGAACCCTGGGGGAATGAGGTTTAGGTGGGGTAGCTACCAGCATGGCTGTCACACCAGGGAAGGACAGAGGACAAGGTGTATTCCTTGGGGTGGTCCTAGCCTAGGTTCAAGAACTTCACACGTGGGCCAGCAGGCATTGCCCGGCCTGGCGGGGGCCAGTGTCACAGTGTCTGCATTGTAGATGGTGCACACCAGTTCAGGCAGCCACTGGGCCAGGTGTGTCCTCCTGACCCACAGCCTCACAGATGTCACAGAGCTCAGAGCCATGGCAGCACTGCCCTCCCCCACACCAGCACCAGCATCCTCCCCTCGAGCGCTCTAATGGCGTCCTCTTAGGATCAGGGCTTTGCGCCCTCTGCTCCCCAGCCAGCTGGGGACCCTGCCCCTCCCCGATACACCTCCCTGATTTGTATCTTCACCCCATAGAGAAAAGCAAGGACCGCGGCAGCAACACCATCGGCGCCCGCCTGAACCGAGTGGAAGACAAGGTAGGCTCGCGCCGGCCGCGGTCCGTGTACCATTTCGATGCACACTGGGACTCCGGTTCTGGAGCCTGTGAGGACCACCCTCACATGGTGCAGGGGCAGTGTGAGCCCCCAGTGTGTGTGCCCCTTGCTCAGCCCCCAGCCCGTGTACACTCTGGAAGGCAGAATCCTTTGGCTCTGCTTCTTCCACCCAGGCCTGTGGCCCTGCCTGTGCCCTGAGCAGGAGGGAGGGACCTCAAGGTCAGCACGCCGCACCTCCACCATGATCCTGCTCTCTCCTGCACCTCTTGAAGTCTGCCTAGGGCTCCAAGAGCCCCCATATGGTGCCCCGAGTGGAGGGGTGGCCGGGAACCAGCTTCAGGAACCAGCTTCGTGTCACTATCCCCTGGCCCCGGTTGTCTGACGCCTTCACTCTGCTTAGGCCAGGGGCTCAAGAGACTCAAAACTCAGCTGAGGCAGGTTCTTGGGTGGGGGCTTCCTATGCTTATCTTGGATCCCACGGTGCTGAGGAGGGCCAGCTCAGGAGGGAATGGTGGGCTGTCCTAGCCCACCCAGCCAGGCCACCTTCAGTCCACATTGTATATCCTAACTGGGAACAGAGGATATACAGCTTGAGTACAGGGCCTGGGGCAGCAACTCTGTGCCATAGCTGTGTGTGCCCTCTGCTCCAGGGCTTCAGGGCCCACACTGACTGGGCCACTGGGCCACCACTGCCTACTGGACTCTGCCCATCACCTGGCATCTCTGCAGGGCAGCCCAGGAGTTTTGGGCTGCTGGAGGGCCTTTCTCAGGCCACTGCCCCTCCTGCCACTGCCCTTTGAAGTCTTGTGGTTTGAGCGGACTGTTATCTTGCCAGAGAGCTTGTCTGTCTGCATGGATCTCATCTGAAAGTAACTGAGAAGCCAAAAATAGAGGCATCTTAGTCGGGCAGGGACAAGTAAGGCTCCGGCCCACTCCCAATCTGGGCTGCAGCTAGGCAGGTGGGGCAGGCACACCGGGCTCACTCTGTCCCCCTCCTGCTCACTCCTGGGCCCTGGGCCTGCTGCCTGCCCACTTCCCACCTGGTACAAGCTGCCCCTGGCCTGGGGTGGCCTTGGGGCCCCAAGACAGTAAATGACATCATGTAGGGAGGAGAGCCAGGCTTCTAGCTGGCCTGCTGGGCAGTGCAACCCCAACACCTGAGCCCGGAGGGAGGACCTGGTTGCCCTGAGGCAAGGCAAGCCTGAGGGGGTGGTCCTAGGGCCTTTGCTAGGTGGCTAGCCTGGCAAGAGGTGGCCCCTTCTAGCAGGAGGGGAACTGAAGTCAGAAGTGGAGGCTCCACGGCCAGGCCCAGCGCTCCTGAGCTCTGTCCCTGCTGCCATCTGCAAGCCAGGCCTCTTCTTAGCTTTCCCTGTTTGCACATGGGCCCTGTGACTAGGGGTGGTGCAGCCATGCAGTGGGGCCTACATCCCCACATCCACATCCAGTGTGGAGGTGACCAAGCGTTTCCAGACATCAAAGGAAGCTGTGACAGAGTCAGGGACTGGTCCCCTGCCCCGCAAGACAGGCCACCCTTTCCTTAAGACTAGGAGCGTGTTGTCCGCTGGGACTGACAGTGGGTGGCAGAGAGCATCTTCCTGATAAGTCTTCCTCCCCAGGCCTGAGCCATGGTCAGCCAGCAGCCTGCTGGGGTCTATGCATGGCTGACCAAGGCCAGCATGGTGGGCTGAGGTGGGGCAGTGCTGGCCTTGGGGGCACAGAACTAAGTGCCCATGTTTCATCAGATCAGAACAACAAAGGGGTGCATTTTCCGGAGTCCCTGATCCCTGGGGGCAAGGTTTAGGAACAAAGCTGGGCCCAGTCACGGAGCCCCCTCTGGCCTCAGCCTGCCAGCTCCAAGCCAGGGCGGCAAGGATGCTGGGAGATTGTGCAGCAGACACCACTCGGTGTTGCATCCCTGCCCACTGGGAGCTGGTCAAGTTCAAGATGTGAACCTCCCACCTGGGGCTTCCAAAGTCAGGAGCAGCACCCACATTCTGTGCTGAGCCTCAGTGCTCCAGAGGGCCTGGCTGGACCCAAGCTGTCTGTCAAGAGGCTGACAGAGATGCGCTGACTGCGGCGGAGGCAGCAACCAGCTGGTGTTGGCTCAGCTGATGGCAGCCTGCCCAGCCCATCCCCTGCCAATGACCACTGCCCCCTGCAGTGACAGACCCTGGGAAAGGGCTTTGCTGGGCCCAGAGGGCACGGTGGCATGGCCTGGGCCCCACACTATCGCAGTTATCAGTGTAGTCATCGGGACCATAAACAACTCAAGCGCAATCCTGCTGACCTCAGGATGTGGGGGACAGGAAATCCCTCAGAGCCTGGTGGGCCCACAGCAGAGCTGGTGCCAGCCAGCCTGGCCAACCCTGCCAGAGCCCCTGGCCCTTCCCTACCAGTCCCTTCCCCTCATCTCCACCCCACCAGGCTGCCTGCAGGGTCAGAGGGGTCAAGGCTCAGCTCAGCTAGAGGAATATGGCAGTGGCCTTTGGGACTTAGCCAGCTGGTCCCCACTCTCAGGAGGACAGGGAAGCAAGCGTGTTCAGGGTATCTCAACAGCCAAGAGCCCCCTTCTCCCTTCCGTTTGTGTTGGGGACCCATGCTGGGGAGAAGGACTCCTTTCTCGCCGAAGTCCTAGGCTGTGTTAAGACTGCTGCTTGGCGGTGGGATGTGCCAGTTCTACTCAGAGCCCTACTCAACCTACAGGACACCTGTTCCTGGTCACTGTCCACCTCTGCACCTGGCCTGGCTGTCCAGGCTCTGCCTTACTTGTCCACCCCACACCCAGGCTGCAGAGCCTCCTCGCACCCCAGGCCTGCTCCCAGCTGGCCTCCCTGCCTGCTTGAACTTGGGAGGCGCTCAGACTGCCTCCCCCTCTGCCAGTTTCCGCCGTGGCCTGCTTTCTTCTGTACCCTTGAGGGTTCATGTTTGCCCAAATAAGTCCTCTTTTGCAGGTTGGGAAATTAGGTGAAAACCTGATCCCCAAGGAGGCTACAGACAGGGATTATGGGAGAAGGGAGGTAGAGAGAGAGAGGAAAGCAAGGTATTTGGTAGACACAAGGGTCACTTTGAACCGGTGCTGAGGGCCAGGGTGGAGTGAGCAGCTGGTGCAGTGCATGGACTGTAGTCACAGTCAGTGGAAGGGGCCACTCAGAGAGTGCTGGCCCCACTGGGCTTCCCTGGAGACCCCCAGGGCTGGCAGTGTGAGGGCTGCTCAGGGCTCAGGCTCTCCAACGAGCCACCAAGGAGGCCGTCCCCACCTTCCTCCCCTGGCATGTTCTCAGCCCTTCCCAAGACCTGCCAACTCTTTACCTCGGGCCCTGCTGCACTGATGTGAGGGGTGCAGTGGCTGGGAAGGCTCAGAGGAGGACACTCGGGCTTCAATTTCCATGCCTCGCTCACAGGGCGTCTGGTGGGGAGGAGCCCCCAGCACCTAACCTTGCTTCCAGCACCTCCTGCCTCCCAATAAGGGGCCCCCCATCTGGGACCATCACAGCTGGTCCTCTGTTGAGCTGTGTGCACCCCCACCGTGACGTCTGCTCCTGATGCTGCCACCCGCCCTCAACCAGAGGCTCTTTGCCCATCAGGCCTACAAGCGGGATCCAGGGGCATCATCATCATCCCCGGGACCCCCATGACCCCCCAGTGCCGCCTCCACGCAGCTCATCCTCCCTCTCCAACCCCTGGTCCTGCAAGGCCTATGCCTTAACTGCCTTGCTTGGATTATTTATCCACTGTCACTGAAGACTCTGGCCTCCCCACGCCCCCAACCCTTATGTTGTACATTATTTCTTAGGTGCTGCCGAAACCCGCGGCCTGACTTCTTCGGAAGTTCTGTGCAGATCCCTCTGCATGGGCTGCAACCATGGCACAGCCTTCCTGTCTTGGGTTGTTCCCACCAGGTTTCAGTGTTATAGTATATGAGCACCAAAACCCTTCCCGCTTTCCTATGCACTGGAATGTTTTGTGTAAGATTAGCATTTTTTTATTTCTCTTGAATGTTTGGTGGAACTAGGAGGAAAAGCCATCTAGGCTGGCTGTTTTCTCACTCAGGAGATTCCAAACTCCTGACTCGATGACTCTAAGGATTAGGGACTATTCAAGTTTTCTATTTCTTCTCATGTCAGTTTTGATAAGCGATACACTCTGGAATTGGTGCACTTTGTCATGGTTATCAAGCGTGTTGGCGTGTGTTGTCCCACCGCCTCCAGCCTTGGCGTTTCGTCCCTTTTTATATTCCCAGTGTTGGCTTTGTGCCTTCATTTTTGTGGCCAGTTGTCAAGCCAGCTAAGTGTTTGCCCATTTTATCAGAATTTTCACCAAGCGTTGGGCTTGACGGATCCTATGATAGGCTTTATTTTGCTTCATTCACTTCTCTTTGGAGTTTATTGGACTTACTATGTTGTTGATTGTCTAATTCTCAAGTTGGATGATTATTACCATTCAGACTTTCCAGATTTCCAAGGTATGTGAAGCAATGGCATTGTGGCTATTTATAGCATTTAGGGAGATACATCTTCCACCAAGCACCACTCCGACTGCGTCTCTGAGATTGGATAGCCGCGTTTTGGTTGCGTTTCCGTCCACTTGTGTGCGTGTCTCATCCGTGCCAGCTCTTAATTACCCAGGGTCAGTTAGCAATGTGGTTCCCACCATTGCTGTTCTTGTAGAGCTTTCTGATCACACTGCTCTCCTGTCAAAGAAAGTGGTCTATAAAGTATGAGTCCTTTGCCATGTTTGCAAACATGATTTACAGCAAAACACGTGATCTACTTCTGTAACGTACCCTCTGTCCTTGCAAGGGACACACATTCTGAAGCTGTCGAGTGCTGTGCTGTGTTCACGGCCACTCGCATGAGCTGGTGAATTGCTTTGTCAAATCTTCTATACCCTCGTTGGGAAGTCTCCGTCTCCTTGATCATCAGCGAGCAGACGGTTTAGCTTTCTAAGAAACTTCCATGCTGCTCTCCAAAGGATTTGTCCAATTTTGCTTTCCCACCAGTCATGTGTGAAGGTTCCCCTTTCTATCCAGCCCCGCCACTGCATGGTATAGCTGGTCTTTTCTGTTTGAGCCCTTTTAGCAAGTGTGTAATGGTATCTCATTGTGGCTTTAATTTGCATTTCCCTAATGACTAATGGTGTGGAGCAACTTTTCATGTGCTTATTAGCCATTCATAGTCGTCTTTCGTGAAATGTTTATTCAACTCTCTCGCCCATTTCCTAATTAAGTAGTCTGTTGTATTATCGAGTTGCAAGTGTTTTTATATGTACTGGATACAAATCCTTTATCAGACGTCTGACTTGCAAACTGTTCCTCCTACTCTCTGGCTGTCTTTTCATTTTCTGAATCGCGTCTTTTAAATCAGAGAACTTTTTCATTTTAATGAAGTCCAATTTGTCTCTTCTCATATGCCTCCTGCTTTCAATGTGCTGAGGCTCTTTGCTTAATCCACGCACATGAACATTTTCTCCTCTGTTTTTCCTTCTAGAAATTTTATAGAGTTAACTTTTGCATTTAGGTCTGTTTATTTTGAGGTAATTTTGAGGCATGGAATGAAGCAAACTCTAAGAGCTTTTGTTTCAGTCTTTTTTAAAAATTTTGAGCATATTCAGTTTCCCAACACCATTTGTCCAAAAAAACTATTTCCCTCAAGTTGTCCAGGCACCTTTGTCATAAATTGATTGCCCAAAATGTCTGGGTTTATTTACAGATTTGCATTTCTGTTCTGCCAATCCGCACGCTTATCCTCAAATCCATACTGCACTGCATTGATTGTTGTAGGTTTGCAGCAAGGTTTAAAATCAAGTAGTATATGTCTCCTGATGCTGGTCTTTTTCACATTGTTTTTGCCCATTCTAAAATCTACATTTTCATATAAATTCTAGGATCAAGTTGCTAATTTTTACCAATAAAAGAAAAGAGCCTACTGGGGTTTTAATAAGCATTATATTGAATTTATAAATCCATTTGGGGAAAATTGACATCTTAATAATATAGAGTCTGGTAATCCATGAACATGGTATATTCCTCCATTATGTGATGTACTTTAATTTAGTTCAGTGCTGTTTTATAGTTTTTGAACTATAAATTTTACACTTCTTTTGTTAAATTTAGTCCTAGGAATTTTATCAGTCATGCTACCATTAATGGAATTGTTTTCCTAACCTTACTTTTAATTTGCTTGATACTAATGTATAGACATAGAACTGATTTTATATTCATCTTGTAAACTTGCTATTGTTAGTTTTAGTGGTTTTTGTTGTTGTTGATTCCTTCAGATTTTCTGCATTCAGTGTCATGCTATGTGTGAATAACAATAGTTTTCCTTCTCTTCTGATCTGCATGTCTGATTTCCTCTCCTCTCTTCCTCTTCCTGCTCCTCCTGCTCTTCCTCTCAATCTCCCCCCACTACACTAGCTTAAACCTATAGTAACGTGTTGACTGGACATGGCAGGTCTGCTCGGGAAAGCATGCAGTCGTCTCCATGAAGTCTGACATTAGCCATAGGTTTCCATAGATGCTTTTCTATGGTTCAGGGTATACCTCTAGCTCATTAAGAAGACTTAGTATAATTTGTCTTGGGTAGTACTAGGGATTGAACCCAGGGCGTTGCTCATGTTATCTGAGCACTCTACCCCTGAGCAACAGCCCCAGACATTTTTTATGATTTTATTTTGATACAGGGTTTTACTAGTTGCCCTCGCTGCCCTCAAACTTGAAGTCCTCCTGGCTATCCCCCCAAGTAGCTGGGACTACAGATATGCACCGCCATGCCTGGCTCATAAATGGATGTTGGATTTTTCTCAAATGCCCTTTCTTCATCTATTGAAGTGATCACATGGTTGTTGTCTCTTATTCTATTATATGGTATAACACCTTGGCTGCCTTGGAGTACAAAACCAACTTCACATTTCTGGCATGAATCCCACTTGGTCGTGGTGTATGATCTTTCACTATGTTGCTGGATTCAATTTGCTAATAGTTTGTTAAGAATGCTTGTATCTACATTCATCAAGGATATTGGTCTGTAGCTTTATTTTCTTGTATTTTTTTTAAATTCGGACTTTGGGATCAGATTTTAAAAACCTCTTCTTTATAATCCTAGAATGATATATTCCAGGTGTCTCCTTTGCAAGCATATATGTATGCGTGTGTGTGTACGTCTGGACTTTAATAATCATTTAACGCAACTACACTTAATATCATTTCTATTATACTGGGGTGGATTCTTAGCAGTGCGTTCTGTGTTTTCCATTTGTGCTGATTTTTAATGTTCATCTTTCTGCTCTCTCTTGATGCTTAGTGGATTGGTCATTATTTCTCCTTCCACTTTGGCTTCCATTGTTACTGTTGAGAAAAAGATGAAGGTAAAATTTTATGTGCTGGAGGAAAATCTTTTTACCCCAGGTCACCTTTTGGATTTTCCCTTTGACTCTAGTTTGACTCTAGAATTGTACATGTTCAGTGTCCTGTGTTCTTAGGCAGGGGCAGGGGTGGGTGTCCATTTGCTCTACCTGAGTGGTCTTCATCTGTGGTGTGGTATCTTACTTCAATTCCGCATTATTCTCAGTGTCTCAAGCTTTTGCTTCTGCCTCTTTACCTCCTTCTGGAATTTTCATTAGACACAGGATAGACCATTTCACTCCCCTCCATGTCTCTCAACTTCTTTTTTAAAATCACTTTGTACCCCTATACTGTATTCTAGAAAATCTTCTTTTGCTTCTACTGCTGGGGATGGAATCCAGGACTCTGCACATGCTAGGCAAGGGTTGTACTGAGCTATGTCCCCAGCCCTTCTGGAAGATCTGGAAAAGGATCCGTATTCCAGTTTCTTCAACTGTGTCTAATCTGCTATTAACCCTGTCCAATAAGTTTTAAATATCAAAAAATTTTATATTTATAAAGTGCTGCTTGGTTCTCATTTATATGTGTATCATATCTTCCTTACTTACATATTCAAGCTGTTTAAATTTTCTTGAAGTGTTTCAAATATGGACATTTTAGGGGCTGAAGTGGTGGCTCAGTGGTTGGAGTGCTTTCTTGGCATGCACAAGGACCCGGGTTCAAATCCCAGCACAACTAAGGGTTGGAGAAATAAAGGCCTAATGAAAAAATAAATAAAATTAATTCTCTCTTTTTTTAAAAAAATGGGTATTTTAGATTTCAGTTTCTTTTAATTCCAGTACCAAAAGCCTTTTTGCATCTGTATCTCTATTTGGGTTTTTTTTTTTTTCATTCTGATTCTAATCCACAGTTTTTCATTTTCTTTCCTTTTTTTTTTTTAAACTTCTAAGCTCATAAAGTTTAGGGCTGCTGTGAAGCCAGGGACCTCAGAGAGGAACCCATGTTTGCCTCTTCTGTTGCCGCACCCATGGGTGCACTTCCTGCCTGAACTCTAAGTTCTGGGTTCAAAGCTCCTCAGATCATGAAGGTTGCGAGGGTCTGAGCTTCCACAGTGAGCGTGGCCAGCTCATGCCTGGGACTCCCTTCCTCACAGGCTTCCTTACGTTGTTTCTCAATGACTCTCATGGAAGCCCTCGCAGCGTTCTAGCACTGTGTAAGTCCCCACCACGAGACTTCCCACCCAGGGCAGACAGGGCTTGGCCATCTGACCATCCATCACTGGAGAGACTGCAAGCGAGCCTGGGGTTCAGTGATCGCCTCCGCCTCCTGTCTCCAGCTTCCCTTCCTTCTCGGTCAGCTCGCTGGTGCCAGCCGCAGACATGGTTTTAATTTTCCAGCCACCACTTAAACTCTTTCTAAAAAATCAGGTGAAGTTACAATTGAAATAATACATTTTATTTACCCCAGTGGATTCAAAGTGTTACCTTGTCAATATGGAAGACTGTTGGCGTAGCTGGCATTCTCGTTTTCATACTGGGACTGCAAAGGCCAGTGGATTTTATGCTTGCGGCACATTTCAGTTCAGACCCTGAGTTTTCATGAGAACAGCTTGGTCTGTGTTTAGATTTCATGAAATTTACAGTTGGAAAAGGAGATTCTTATGCCGAAGACATTCCAAACATACTTTTAAAGTTTTCCAATAGCTCAAATCAAGAATCTGTATTTAAGTTTAGTAAAATTAAATCATTAAAGTTCAATTCTCCAGTCTCCGTGGCCATAAGAGGCTGATGGCTGGAAGGTGCAGCTTTAGACTTGCATCTTTGTAGGCAGGGCGTGGACTGTGGCCCAGGCCAGGCGGGGAGGCACCGATGAATGTCAACGGGAAGAGCAGGGTGTGCGGATGGAACCTTGTGTGGCCCCAGCACCCCCTCCTACCCAGCAGGGTCAAATCCTTGTAAACCCTTTCTGGGTTCCCTGTTCGTAAAATCTGAATCCTCCTCCCCTGAGACCCCTTGCTGTCCAATGTCCCAGAGACCCACAGTGGGACTCTGTTCGGCATGTGTCTGTCCCCTCTGCCTTTGGCTTCCCCCTTGAAAGGTGACAGCCAGAGGCTGCCTTTCCAGGTCGACGTATCCAGCCAGCCACAGCCCCCCTGAGTATCTCTCCACTCGCACGGGCTGGTTGCATCAGAAAGCCGGGCAGCCTATGATGGTCCCGACACCCCCTCCCAGCCCGGGGTCCCCTGCGCTCCCCACTCTCTTCACCCCCACCACTTCTCTCACTGCTGCTGGGCGGCTTTTGAGTGACACAGCCGTAAATAGGCGAAGGCGTGGGGCTCTGCCTGATCAAAGGCCTCCCTTTGGAAGCCGTCATTAGTTTGCTATTCTGGGAACTGGTTATTTTAAGGTTAGTGTATTTTTTCTTTCCTGAGGAGCCGTCTTAGTGGATGGCGGAGTCCCCAGGTGCTGGCCCTTCAGTCAAACCACACAAGCCCTGTTTTGTCTAGGGTTTCAAAGATAAACCTATAATGAAAGCCTCGTTTGACGCTGAGTCCTGCCACCCCATTCCTGGGCAGGGGTGGGCGTGTCCACAGGGGAGTCCCTGTGCCTCCCCCAAAGGGAGCCTGAGGCCAGTGCTCCTCTGTGGCTGCCCAAGCACCGCATCCTCCCAGCCCCCAACCATCCACCTTCGGGCCACCCTCAGGGCCCCTTGAGAGGGTCAGAAGATGCCCCACTTTAGCCAACAAACTTCTGTGGAAGGTGCCGCCTCCACCAGTGGCTCAGGGAAGTCACAGTGAAGGGTGACCACAGCCCTGGTGGGTAGCTGTGCAGCACCAGACCTTCGGGTGTCTTCCTGGGGGTAAGGAGTCACCACCGCCACCAACTTCCAGAGAGAAGCCCTAGGAAAACTGAAAATCCACACACCCTTCAATCCCATATCCCAGGGGAAGCACAGGGGTCCTTGGTCACACGCACATCATCTGAGGACCTCACTACCTAGATTGTAGGCCCTGGAAATTGGAGGCCTCTTGCTGTGCGTGAGGGAAGCATTGACAGCATGGGACAGCCCCAGTCGTGGGGTGTCTTGGGGCCTTGACACCTAGCCCCAGTGTGGGGGACACGCTGCTCTGTTCTGCAGAGCCTTCCTGTGCTACTGAACAGAAAGCTAAGTGCTGTCTCCATGAACCAGCATTGCCCAAGATAGAGCTGGGAGGAACCGGAGCCAGTGGCGTCTCCCTTCCCAGGCCCACTCCGGTGGGGCACAGCTGCCCACAGCTGATGGGGGTGACTCCTTCCTGGAAATGTTGTTTTGGATGGAGGTGTCTGACCCACAGAGGTGCCTCAGCAACTAGGGCCCACTCAGCCTGCTTCCTCACCAGGACTGTCCCCTGTCCTGACACCCTGTGAGGCCCTCCCTGCTCCGGCCACCTCCCAGACCTAAAGAAGCACCTAGCCCAGAAGTGATCCTGGAAGCGACCCTCATGCTCTATCCAGAGGAATTTGGGAAAATGTAGTCCCACCCAGCCAGGCACTTCCCAGCCACCCCATGAGACCAGGAAACTTCAGGTAATCCGTGTGACAAGGACATCGGCCTGTCCTCCTGATGCCTCACGTCTGGGCCTACAGGGGTCAAAAGATATAGACACACCTAGGACTGAGGCCTACCCCCCAAATACTAGGCGACCCTTCCCCACGAACCTCAGCAGCCCTTTCTAAGCTACCAGGTCCAAGCCCACCGTCTACCAAGGCAGGACAGGCCAGTCTGAACAGAATCTAGAGGAAGGAGGAAAGGAGTGTCCGCCTTTGGGGATCACAGTCAGGACTGGGCCTGCAGTCTGGCTCCTGGGCCTGTGTGTCTGACTTCATGCACTGGTCCCTTGCTGAAGCTCTGAGGTCACCATGTGCACAGGGGCCACTAACTCAATGAGGTCTCAAGCCCCAAGGGCTGATCCATTCCGGTGGCAGGGGTATGTGGATGACGTGTGGCCCCCTAGGGCCCTGCATTTCCTCCTGCGGACTTCCTGCTGTTGTTGGGCCATTAGGACTCAAAGTCAAGTTGCTGATGGGCTGGGAGAGGCTGGTTCAGAGCCATGTCAAGTCAGGGCCTCCCACATCCTACAAAGAGGGAACTAGAGACTGTCTGGGGTACAGAGGCAGGGACAGGCCTACATGTGGAAGCTGGTCTCTGGAAGCCCCATTGCCCCTCCTTAACCTCCCTTCACACCCACAGCCTGCAGGAGCAACTTGGGGTCCACACCAGCACCCAAGTGCCTCGTCCTGGTTGGGCAAGTGCTGGCCATAGGCCTGATGGAGGCCCTACCTTGCTGCGTGCAGACCCCAGCCCTGCCACAGGGTCTGGAGGGGGTCCTACCCCTGATCCTCAGGCTCTTCTGCTGTGCTGTGGGCTGAAATGGCCCTCAAGTCAAGCAGAGGTAGCAGCCTCAGCCATTGCTGGGTGGGCTGGGCACGAGGGAGCGTCCACTGGGAGACTAAGACCTCTGTCCTCCCACCTGCTGGCTTGTCAGCAATGCCCTCCACGTGTTGGCACCAGGTATCGGTGCCACTGTGGCTTTTCTGCCAGGGACAGAGCTTTGTTCTGTTCAGGGACAGCCATTCCCCATGGTG
The DNA here is from genome assembly GCA_004027875.1 of Aplodontia rufa. Lineage (NCBI taxonomy): Eukaryota > Metazoa > Chordata > Mammalia > Rodentia > Aplodontiidae > Aplodontia > Aplodontia rufa. The sequence continues at coordinate 53,453 of PVKS010002008.1, read as the reverse complement.
CCCAGCCTGGGCCACTCCTGCCAAGAGTGGGGCCAGGTTCACTCCTGCAGACACCATCTCAGGGACGCTGGTTGGCCTCCCCAGCCCCGTCGTCCTCATGCTGCCCTCGGGCTTCATCAGGTGTGCCCCATCCACGCTGGGCGCTGGGTGCATGCACACCTCCATGTACTCTGGGAGCTTTTCCTGCCCCTGCCAGCCTGGCCAAGCTGGCACCTCCCCTCATGCCTTTGGAGTCCACAGTCAGGGTTCCAGCCCTGCCTCTACACTAAGCCACCAGACCCAGGTGGGTCCCAGGGTCCACACAGCAGTCTCCCCATCAGTTGAGGGCATGACCCTGGCACTACTGTACGCAGCCCTATTGGAAGATCCATGTATGGGTCCCCAGCTAGGCCAGAGGACCCTCTCATGCGAAGGTCCTGTGGCCTGGGCCTTATGGTGCGTTTCAGAGCTGGCAGGCCTGGGTGGCTGACCAGGAGCTGAGAGTGTAGACACAAGGATGGGCAGCCAGCTGGTAGGAGGGCTGCAGCTCTGCCCCAACCCTGTCCTGGGCACACCTCCCAAGCCTGAGCCTCAGTTTCACCCACTGCCTCCTGCTGTTCTATCTGCAGCAACCCCCACAAATCTTCCTTTCCCTCCGCATTCCTGTTTTCCTTGGGGTGTTTCTCTTCCAGCGTGTGCAGGGGACACACCACACACCCTCCTCCGCCAGGCTCTCCTCAGTGACTCTATTTATAGGCCTCAAATATTGGCTGAGAGGAGATTTACATTTTTAAAAGATTTAGCTCAAGCCGCATCAGCTCCTGTGGGCGGGGCTACTTCTGAGCAGCAGAGGTGGAACCGCAAACAGAGGCTGGGTGTCTGGGAGCACCCAGAGCCTGAGGGCTGCCCGCTCATCTGTAATCAGTGGCATCTGTTGCGGGAGGCAATGGGCAGGCCGTCCACAGGGGCCTGGGTGTGAGGGCGCTAGCGTCGTCCGTGCGGCCAGCCCTACCCGGCTGCCTCGGCCAACCTCAGGAAAACATGTATTTTGGTCAAAATGGGTCCCTTTTAAAAATTGTCACCCTGTGGGTCAAGGCACAGCCTCCCCCTGGCCAGTTCTGCATATTAAATAGCGGTTTGGTCACCACCAAAAATAGATGTCCCTATCCAGAGCCATTCCTCCTGTCTGGGAGGGGACCAGCCTGGCCAGGGGCAGCCAGTCAGCCCTGGCCCTGACCACACCGGCTCTGGAAACCATGGCCCAGGAAAGCAGAGAAGGGAGGTGGCAAGGAGCACGTGCTGGCACATTCGGGGGCCACCTCTCCACCCAGTGCCTACAGAGTTCCACTGGGGACAGGTGCTGGCACCAAGAGACATCCAGGCAGGGGCTAGGTGGTGCACATGGGCCCCGAGTGGGCTGGGGTCTGGTTTCTGGACCCTGGGGTTGGGGTGGCAGGTGGATGCCAACAGGTCCCACTGCGAAGTCACATTCAGTGGGTGCTCTTCCTGCCAGGCCTCTGTTCAGCCTGGATGGGACGGCCACGAAATGGCTGCCGCTGCCCCTGGAACCAGGCAGAGCAGAGCCGCCCGCTGCTGTTTACGTTGCTGGGTTCTGCGCTCCAGAGGCAGATGGAAATTTTTGTGGATTAAACACGGGGCTGAGGCGCGCTGGGCTGTTTGGGTTGGCAGCGAGCTCCCTCCCCACCCCGTTCCTCATCCGCCGCTTCCCGCCTCCACCAGGCACATCCATTCATGCCTCCTTGGTCCCCTCCTCCACCCCTGCTCACCCGCACACCCATGGCCTTGAGGGGCAGCTGCGCTGGCCCACAGCAGGGGTGGCAGGGGCCCCTCCCCAGGTTTGGAAGAGCTGCAGCATGAGGGAGAGGCTGCTCCTCTGGGGCCCTTCCCAAGCTCGGGGCCCCTCTGACCCTACAGATCTTCAGCTGCAGCATAGCGGCCTGTGTTTGGACCAGGCAAACAAAGTATGGGGCTTCCCCATGGCCCTGCACCCAGAAAATGCCTGTTCCACAGGCCCTATCTCGGTGACCATGGCTCCCAGGAAGGCAAAAGGCACCAGGTCAGCACGGGCAGGATGCTTGCCTCCCTCCTGCCGGCGTCTGGGCCTTTTAAGGAGATAGGAGGGTGCGCGGGTCTCTCGGAAAAGACTTCTGGGGACTAGAACTGGAGTGTTAGAGTCCTGATCCCAGGGCGTGGGGGGCACAGAGGCCCTGGGGTGGGCCCGAACCTGCCATGTGTGAGCTATAACAGCAGGGCAATGCTCCCAGAGGTGGGGACAGATGGGGAGAGGTGGGTGGAGCACCCTGGGAGACACTGAAGGCTGAAGCTTCGGGTGCAGGAGGGGATGGGGTGCCCAGCTGTGGAGCCAAGGAGAGCAGTGGTCCAATTCACATTTCCAGCAGGGCGGTTCTGGCGCTATGCAGATAAGCTAGAGGGGGATATGGTGGAGGGGACCCATGGGCCCGTGTGCTTCCTCCCCAGCCCTCCCTGTCCCTGCCCATGGCTACCAGCCAGGGACACAAGCTGGTCAGTGTGCACAGCGCCCCCTCTGTTCCTGCCACCTGGGAGCCGCAGGTCAAGTATCACATATAAAGAGACATCTGTGTGGGCAGTGAGGTGGCCAGCTGCCTGCTGCCCATGTAGGGACACTGTATCCAGCAGTGCGGAAGCCCTACCAGACCACGAGAACCCACCCCATGAGTGGGGCTTCTGAGGAGGATGTGCAGCCCTGGCCCATGTCACCTGGCCACTCTTGGTCCAGCACAACTGGGTGGTGAGGGCCCCAGGCCTGCAAATGGGACCTGGCCTGTGGGCACTGGGGAGAGTACACCTGGGTACTCCCAGCCAGCATGCAGGCTCTTGGCTTGTGGCTCTGTGACTTTCCCAGCTCCCAAAAGCCAGAGTGGAGCTGCACGCTGGGCCACCATAAGGCGCTTCCTCCAGAACCCTGAGTGTCCAGAGCAAGGCCCCTGCTGGGATGGGGAACAGAGGCCCTGGAGGCTTCTAACCACCACCTGCTGGTCAGTGGTCACGTGCCACTGGCACAACTCGCTATCCGGAGCTGCCACCACACGTCGGACGGGCTGGTCCCTGCCCTCGGAGCACACAGTCCAGCAGCAGGAGGGGTGCCCATAATGACCTGTAATTACGGATTTCCCAGCGAAAGGAAGGGGGAGTACGGGCAGGCAGGGTTTCCCCAGTCAGCGGGCCCAGAAGTCTGGAGCCAACGCACACAGGTGCCAGGGCCCACGGCCACTCCACCCAAGGCCAGGAGAGTGGGCAGAGTGGAGCCCCCGCCAGGTCCAGGCTGGCCAGCAGGTAGGCAGGACAGGCTCTCACTCCTGAAGGAGGAGGAGAGGGCTGAGGGTGGACTCAGAGCTGCAGGGGACTGCTGCAGGACTTGGTCTCTGGCACCTTGGACCAGCACAGAAACTTGCTGTGGAGGGCCCAGCCTGCTGTTCCTGAGGATCAATTCCACGGGAGACTGAGAGGATAGGGCTTAGCAGGCACCTATGTGGGTGCTGTGCTTGAGGGGCACCAGGGCGTGGCAGTCAGGGAGGAATCGTGAAGCCACTTTGGACTTGTGGAGCATCCCAGATTCCCAGGACTTAGAGATCAGGAGGAAAGGGGGAAGGAATAGGTGGGATGCACAGCGACAGGAGGGAGAAGGTCTAGAGAGGGGAACAAGGGCGGAAGCTGGAGGCAAGGAGTGGATTCAGAAAGTGGGTTCAGCTCCTCCAGGCACCCAGAGAATGCAGGCCGCGCGGATGAGAAACAGCTGTGTCACTGCGACTCCACTGCTGGGACTAGCCAGGGAGCTGCCCAGGTGAGGAGGATCATGACAAAGGCAGGAAGGGCAATGACAGCTACAGCCACATCCTCTGGGCTAACCCGAGCCCAAGACGACCCCACCCCGCTGCCTCCAGAGCCGGCTGCAATCCTGCTGCTGCTGCCTGGGGCCCCAGGCCTGCTCCTCCCAAGCCCCCTCTCCTCCTGGTACATAGAAAGTCAGGAAGTTCAGAGTGCCTTGTGCTGAAGGCAAGGTGGCCCAGGGGGCTTGAGTGGCAGACAACGGCCCAGCCTCACTGAGAGGTGCAGCCGGCGTAACAGTAAAACCAGGAGGAGGAGCAGGCTGCCGGGGGGACCCCAACTGTGACAGCTCAGAACCGTTTGCACGATGGGCTGCACCCCTGGACGAGTCACTTCACCCCTCCCTGCCTTTTGGATGCAGTGGCGACTAACTAGGAGGGCTGCTGGAGCACAGAACAGGCCCTGCCACCCCATACTACACTCAGGAGACTGCACTGCTTTCTGGGGAGGCCACCCCCAAGGCGACAGAGTCTCAGATGACCTGGCATCTGTGTCTCGCTCAGTGTCCTTTGACTCAAATTGGAGCTCTGGACCTATACCAGCCTAGCCCAGGTGGTCCTCAAGTCAGGCACCCAGTAACCAAGCAAGAGGGACAACAATACACTTTGAGCACCAGCAGCTGCTGGCTTCCACCAGGCTGGAGCAGACCCCTGGCTCAGTCCACCCAACCCACACCCCTGGGACTCTCCAAGGCCTGACCAGAGCCCCCCGAGAAGTCAGACCTTGCCCCACTTGCCACAGTGACCTCCCCAGGCACAGACCCCGCCAAATCTTCCCTGACGCTCTGCAGAGACTTTCTGCCGCCTGGAAGTGCTTCCCCAGGCAGCCTGGAGCCTTGCGCATCCCTTCCCCTGGGAGGGGGCCACCCCATGGCACAGGGCGTGGGGCCGACCCTCCTAGGCGAAACCATGGGAGCAGCTCCTGCCGTGGCCACATGGGCTCCCTTTGTGACCTGTAATACTTCTGCCATGACGTTGCTCTCCGTGCCTCCTCGCCTCTGAACTGAATGCTTGTACTGCAGCAGGCTCACCCTAGAAGTGACACAGTGAGAAGGCTGGCTTATGCCTCAGCGTGTCCCTTCAAAGTGTGCATTAAAACACAGGCACACTTGCTAAACACAGGCGACCGCCCACACCCCCGAGCCCCTGCCTGCCCCTGCCTGGAGGGGCCGTGTACAAGGCAGCTGCAGTGGGGGGTCACGCCAGGCACAGCCAAGGTGGCTACACAAGCCCCCCGGCACTCCTCTCAAACGTGACAAAGGTGACAGTGTGGCTCTGAGGCCAGGTGGTGACCCTGACCTTCAACAGTGCGGTGCTGGGAGCCACCTCTGAGTCCCCTCCTGGGCCCTCCCAGCTCCTCTCCACCATCAGGGCAGCCAAGGCCTCCAGCTCCTGGCCTGTTCTGGCCCAGCCCAGGAGACAGCCCTGGATTGTCTCACTCTGTAGCACTGAGTCCCACAAGCCCTCTCCAGAGGTGGAACAGTCCCCTGAGCAGCCTGCATCTGGGCTCCTCCCTGCTACCCGCTGGGAGCCACGTGCCCCACCCCCCACCTCCAGCTGGACCCCCGAGGTAATGGGACGCAGGAAGTAGGAGGCCAGGGGACCCTGTGGGCTTCCCAGGAAGTGGAGACTGGGGCTGTTCTTCCCTCTACAGCTGCCCAAGGCCTGTCCTGGCCCCCACACAGCCCCCACTGCTGCGTTGTCCCGCCTGCACCACCTGACAGATGTGACGGGTGACAGAACGATGGGGCAGGGAGACGTTGGCCCCTCAGTGCCGATAAAGGCAGCCTTTATCCTGCCGTAAAAGGTTTCTGTGTCGAGTGAGACTGCGCCTGTCCCGGGTCTAACCCCCCAAGGGCCACAGAGGCGAAATTGGATCCGTGGGGAGAGATTTTACAGCACAGGGGCTGGTGGCAAGTGGTGGCAGACCGTCCCCACGGGGCCACAATGGGGCATTGTTCGCAGCCTCACCTGGGCTGTCTCCAGCATCCCAGGGTTTACGAGGGCTCAGCCGGCTGCCTCGGAGGGGCACACAGTGAGGGGGTGAGGACGTGGACGAGGAAGAGGTCGGTGCTGGAGGCCCCAGGCTGGGCACTGGCCCCAGCCCCCACCTTCCCAGCAACAGCCAGCCAGGGACAGGCCATGATGTGCCTGCGCACATCACGGTGGGTCACAGAATGAATGGCCCTCTTTCTCCTGCCATCCCCATGTGCCCAGGAGGGCTGAGAGCAGGAAGCTGGCCTGCAGGCTGCAGAACACTGTCCCTGGGGCTCTTGAGTTGTCAAGGTCCAGGCCCAGCCACCGCCTGCCTCCCAGTCCTCCAAGCCTTCCCCAGCACCTGCAATCAGGCCGAGCACCCCACCCCAGCTGCCCACCACTGTAGAGCCCAGAGCCCTTCCCCAGCCATCAGAGGCTTCCTTGTATGTCCTAGAGGTGCCATGTAGGGGACATCCCTGGCCTTTGGCCTGTGCCATCTGGTGCCACTCCCCTTCCTCCAGGCCTGACCCCTCCCCAGTCTTCTGCACCTCCTTACCTCCTCTGGCACTCACAAGACCTCTCACCCGAGCCTCTGCCTGTGTGATGCCGACCTCCCTGGAGACTTTGCTCCCTCTGACTGCACAGCCATCAGCACATAACTCCCTTCTGAGAAGCCGTCCAGTCCCCTAGGCACCCCTCTAGGCACCCAGTGTGCACCTCCTGGTCAACGTGCACAGCCCATCTGCTCGGGGTCATAGGCAGCCCCCAGGGCGCTTGGCGGGCAGAACAGCCTTGCTTGGACCCCCTTCCTGCCCCACATGGGACCTGTCTGCAAGGCCAAGGCCATCCACAGCACGCTGGAGCAAGGCCAGGGCTCTGAACTAGGGGTCTCCTCTGCCCTGCAAGCAGCCTCTTATCTCCCGGTGTCCCCACCTGCCAGCCACCGCCACCACCAGATCTGCCCTTTATGCGGAAGGAGCTGGACTGTGTGGGCCCCATTCCCTGCCCCCAGCCCTCCTGCAGCACCTCCCGCGATACTAGGAGGAAGTCAAAGGAGCTGCCTCAGTGACACCTGTAGACACAGCTCGCTGCACAGTCTGGAACCCTGTCTGTCCCCAGAACTCAGCCTCCAGTGACCGGCTGAGCCATTCCCACAAAAGCCTTCCTTGGGGTGCTCGGTCATCCTGGGCCTCTCCCCAGGCTCACCTTAAAAATAGCCGTGAGGGGTTTGCGGCAGCAGAGGACTTTTTAAGACTGATTCGTTGGCAATGGCAAAATTGTGCTGCATTCCCTGAACAAAAAAAGTACCCACTCTATTTCCTCATTAACATAATTGCAAACAGAACGAATCTTTCTTGATTTCGTGTAAACAACAGCTTGAAATGGTTTATAATCCTTGCAGGTATCAAATTAAGTTCTTGCTTATGGTCTGGAAATTAATTACCCTACGCGAGACAAATGTGGAAACTGTGTATTTTTGACAAGAAAATGAAGCAGCTATTGGGGAAAATGTAACTTAATCGCTGCAGAGAAAATTGTTTATAAATTGGTCGCATTTCTTGAACTCTCGCCTCTGCGGTGCGGGGTTGGGTTGATTTGTGTGTGCATTTGCCTCATTTGGGGCAGGGGAAGGGGCCAGAAACAAGGGAAGGGGAAGGGAAACAATAAGAGGGTGCCCACATGCAGGAGCCCAAGGGGCATTCAAGGAGAATTCAGGTGACCTGCCCTGCTGGTCCCCCAGGACACCCGCAGGGGGACAGCTCCCTCCAATGAGTCAAGAGAGGGGTCTAGGCAGGGACAGCTGAGCCTGGAGCAGGAAGCCAGTGTGTCCACATAAGCTGGCAGCGTGGGTGCGAAGGGGCCTCAGAGGAGATGGTGACCCCCTCAGGATGGCCGCCATGGCGAGGCAGGAAGTTCCAGAGTAGTGATGGTCAGTGCTCTTGGGGTGAGTGGAACAGTGCTAACCTCCATAGTTACATTCACATGTGTGCTGCATGTGGTGTTTGAACACGTGTGTGCTGGGGCTGAAGCCAGCACAGGGCACACTCTGAGGGCCTCCAGAACTTGGGTTGAGGGCATGGTGCTCCAGCTCTGCAGTCTCTGCCATGGTTCACCCCTTTGTGAACGTGCCTCCCATAGTCTCCCCCAAGAGCATGAGTTCTGTAAGAGTCAGGGACAAAAAGGAATTTCTCGGTCATTCGTAGAGTGGAACTGAGTCCCTGTCAGGGAAGGTGGCCAGGCTAAGACCAGCTGACTACTTGGCAGGTGGCGCAGATTGTCCTGTAGCTGGGCAGAGGACTCTGCCTGCATCCCGAGTTCCTGTTTATCAACTCATGTCCACCTGGGTGACCCCATTTTGAAGGAGAACTGAGGTCCAAACAGCCAGGACGGCTGCCCAAGCAGGCCAGAGGCCTTCTCAAGGTCTCTAGGTCCCATGCTCACTGCCCATCTGCCCACCCACCTATACCCCTGCTGGGTCCAGCCTGTGAGCTCTCTGGTGGTTTCTTATCTACTTGAGGCCATAGCGTCCCTTCAAGGTCCCTTCCACTTGGTGAAGAAGCTCAAGTTTTGCTGGGAAGGAAAGAAGCCTGGGTGCAGCCTTGCTGGAGGGCCCAGGATGCCCAGGATCTGTGGACACCTAAGCAGGGCCAGTTTCCAGGGCAGCCAGGTCTGGGGAACCCTGCCTTATTCTGTGGTATGTAGGAACTGCCTGGGGGTCTGGAGGCCCATATCTCTCAGCCCCTCCTCCCTGTGACCTTCCCAGCCTCCTGCAGGTCTGTGAGTCACCACTGCTAACCACCCAGGTTTTAGGTGGCTTGCAATCCCGCGAACCTCCACCTTCCCTCATGTTAAGTGGGGGTGATAGGAAACCCCATCTAGGGAAGGGCATGAACTAGGCAGGGGGCTGCTGATGGGAGGTGCCGGCTCTGGGATAGTCCCTGCCACGATTGCTGCGCAGGGGGATTGGCTGGGATGGGACCACCCATGACCAGAGAACTGAGAGCTGCATGGACTTTTCTGAGCCTTGCGTCCACTGGGGCGGAGGGCAGCAGGAGGATGGACCTTGTCCTTAGTCCATATTAATGTCATTCTGGAGGGCTGTCATGGTAGCCAAGAGCCCTGGGCCCAGAACGTGCGGTCCACGGGCAGCAGCTCTGCAGATCCCTGCAATCTCTCCCTAGACCTACTGGGAACACAGCCACCCACTATTACACCCCTCAAGGGCTCAGCACCCTCTCTGAAGTTCTGCTGCTTAGGGTTGGTGGCTCTGGCAACCACCCTGCCTCTCAGGCAGCAGCCAGTGCCCTGATTCCCTGAGTCACAGGTCAGACCCCAAGAATGGGGCAGCAGGCCCACAGATGTGCACTCTTGGCCACCCCCAAGTTGCACTTGCTGGGCACAGCCACATGAGACTTTGGGCCCAGAAAGACAGGGATACAAGATGGCTTGTCTGCTCAGGACTGTGCACTGGAGGTAAGCCACATCCAGCCCCCCTAGTCCTCCTGCAGTCCTCCTCCCCATGCCATACTACATGAGGGTCCTCAGGGCAGTGCCTAGGAAGCCCCCAACCCCACAGACCCCTCAGCATGGATAGTGCAGGCACTCAGGCCAGGCCAGGGAGGTGGGCCGGATAGTCCCCTGGGCTCTACAAGGCCACCCACCCTCTATCTCCACTGTCATCTTGTCACCTGGAAGGTCCCTAGAGCAGAGGGCAGATGGGCAACAGTCATCCCCAGTGAGCCATGCCCAGGACCATGAGGGGTGGCCAGTGGCCCATCAGCAAGGCCTCCTGGCAGAACCGATGGCTGAGAAGAGCCTTCTGGGACACAGAGCATGCAAAGGACTTGGTAACTTAGGGGAAACTGGGGGACCGACCTTGGCTTTGCTGAAGGATTCTGGAATCACCCAGAGCAGCCCCATACCCCGTGACTCCTCCAGGTTGAAGATGAGTGTCCTTGAACCCACAATGGCTTCCTGAGGGCCCAGTCACCCTGGCAGGAGCAGGACGAGCTGGGTATGGGCGCTCCTGGCTGCGGCTTGGATCTGGCCTGGAAGCCTGAGGCAGACTGGGGGATGGGAGCTGGTCGTGCATGGAGGGGAGGTTGCAGGGACCTTGTGGTGCATATGAAATGAGGTTCCCTCTGGGCTGCAGACCCCCTCCCCCAGAGCACACACCTAGTTCTACAGGAGCTCTGGAGCACCCACATGGTACAGTAGGTGCGGAGCTGCAGAGAGAACGGGCTTCAGAGGAAGCCCGCCAGGACCTGGGGGCGCAAGCCTAGGCCTGTGCTCTCTGAAGCCCCTCTCCTGGCCCCCTTCCTATTGCCTGCCCCAGGCTGCCCACTGCCACCTGCCCAGACCTGCCCAGGCGCTCCTGGGCTCTTCTCCCAGCCATGCTCCCTACTGCTCTCCCAGCCTCTCCTCCACACTGGGGCCCACCAGCTCCCACCCATGATCCCTGTGGACCCCGGGGTCAGCTGTTGTGTGCATGAAGTACTCAAGGCACTGTCTGGGGTACCACAGGTCCCACCCAACTCAGGCCAAGCCCTTGTGAGTATGGCCACAGCCCCAGGATAGGGAAGAGTCTCGGAAAGCGGGAGGCCAAGGAGAGGGGGGTTGTGCCCCCAGCAGAGGCAAGGTGCCCTGGGCGGGAAAGAGCTTGGTGCTCCTGTGGCATCCTAAATAGAAGTGCTAGAGGGGCCACTTGCTTCTCTATAGAATGGCTGGTGCCCAGTAAGAAGATACAGGAGCAATAGGGTTCCAGGGACAGCAGTACTCAAAGTCACCGGGGCCAGTGTCAACTCTCCACAGCCTGCTCACACCTGAGGCAAATCAGCAGGCGTGGGTGTCCTAGAGCCTCTTCTGCAGGGCCTCCCACATGCCACTGCACAGAAGGGAAACTGAGGTACAAGTCATCCTCACTCCCACAGGCTTTTCACTGTGGAATCCTGCTGCATGCTGGGAGTGAAACACCACCTTGCTTACTCCCTCAGCCATGGGTGTTGTCCATGTGACCCTCCCTGTGTCACCTCTCCCTTGTCAGGTGTGTGCCAGGTGGCCCTAGGGACAAGTCCTAGCTGTGTGTCAGTGGCCAGGGCCTCAGTTTTGTGGACACAAGATGGGATGCACAGTGGTGTAAACCTCATGGAGGCAACATGCCTCCAACAGTCCCGGACTGTGGTGCAGGGCAAACGGCTTCCTGTGGGCTTAAGAGCCATGGACACGTGGAAGACATGACCGGTCCTTCAGCGCTGAGCAGGGCAGCCCCTCCCTATGTCCTCACTATCCTCCTCTCTTAATGCTGCTCCGGAGCTCTGCAGCCCTCTTGTCACTCTGAGGTGCCACCAAGCCTCAGCGGGGTTTGGGTCCGTGGAGAGTGAGCATCTTGCCCGTGACAGCCGGGGACGTGAACTCACGGCTCCTGCCTGTGCTCAGCTTCTGCTTGCGCAATGGCCTTTGGTCCTGCTTAGGATGGGCATGCTGGTGATGCACAGTTCAGCCTGATGTCCTGGGCCACATCTCAGCTCCACATCGGACAAGCTGGGATCAGCAGATGGGCCCACCCTCTGGTCTCAGAGGGTCACATTGAGCCTCTGGGGGACAGAGCAAGAAGTGGGACCTCTGCCTCTGAACAAGACAGGGGGAATCCAAGGGCCTGGCCCAGCCTTGCAGGGGGCAAAGGCTGCACAGGGGCCTCCCTGCCTGCCCAGGGCTGCACTGGACAGCAAGCTGAGGAGAAAATTGCAGCCACCACAGAGAGGGGCCATTGTTAGAAGGACTCCAAACAAGATAGGTAGGATAGTGAGCAGACTGGAAAGACAGTTCACAAAGAATCCGAAAAGCTCCTGCACACCATCCACCTCTAGAGCAGGGTCAGGGGACCACAGTCCACACCTCATGGCCCCTGCCACCTGTTTGTGTAAATAAAGTTTTATTAGAGCAGAGCCATGCACGCTCATGAACACAGGGCATCCAGGGCTCTCACTGCTGTGTCATTGGAGGTCAAGCCTCCCTCACTTGCACCGACTCCTCTTCCCCAGGCGCAGCACCCTACACAGTCACCAGACCCTGAAGTGTAGCCTGGGTGTCTGCATGGGCCGGGTCACCCCTGCCTGCCTGCCACGTGCTCTCTGTAGCAGGTGTGCTCAGCAGAGGGGCGCCCGCAGTGAGGCGGAGGCCCGGGGTCCTCTCTCCAGCCTCCATGAAGCCTGCGCCTTGCTCTGAGCAAGGATGAAAAGCAGGATCAGCAGAAATGAGTGTGGACGTGCGAGCTCTGCTGGGCCGGCCGGCCAGCTCCCCATTCCTGCAGGCGCTCTGCGAACCGCGCCCAGGCCGCCGCAGACCATCCCTCCCCCAGCCCGGACCCCCTCCCGGCGCTCTGTCCCTAAGGAACGGATCCGAGCCGCTGCAGAGTCACGCGCAGGCACACCACTCACAGCCGTGCTCTAAGAGGGAGAATTGGAAACAGACTGCGCGTCCACGTGTGCGGGGCGCTTGGTTCTCGTTATGCGCATTAGGGGCAATTGTGCAGCTTTCAGACGCCCTTCGGTGGCCTGGGGAAATGCCAGGGTGCCCGGTCACTGGAGGCAGACCGTCCCAGGCAGTGGGGCATGGGGCTCACCTCGCAGAAGGTGTGCCAAAACATGGGGGCTGCTTGTCCCTGGGGGTGGCCTGAGAGATGTCCTCAAACATATTTTTCTAACTTTCGTGTTCTTTCTTTTATAATTGGGGGAGAATAAACAATAAACATGTCATAAAGAAGAAATGAAGGAGCAAGAGGGAGGGAGGAGAGGGAGGGAAGCTTTGAGGGGCCCCGGCTAAGGACCCTGACCCCTCAGCCTCACTTCCTTTGGAACTAACCTCTGTCCCCGGACCCCCAAGCTGCCCAGCACCACATGGGGCCACTGTGTGGTGAAGCCTGGCTTCATAGTGACAGCCATGGGGGAAGGTGGATGGTTCACTGGGCTAGGCAAGGGACCCGGGGCCCACCTGTCCCTCGCATTGGCTGGGCCGAGTGGCCAAATCTGTGGGCTCTGAACCCTGGACAGCTGAGCTATCTGCTTATTGAGAGCCATCAGAGTCACAGGGCTTCCTGTGGGGGCTGTGACCCCCAGTGAGGGTGGACACCTCCCTGACTCACTGAGCCTTCAACCTGCATCTTCCCCAACACCTGCCCTGGTGCCATCCTGTTCATCAGCAGAGTCCCTCTGTGCCCAGTCTCTGCAGGAGCACATCTGGGCTTGGGTCAGCAGTCAGTCTGTAGCAGAGCCCCCAGCCACCCTCCAGGCCTCAGCAGTTGGTGCCCCAGTGCTGGCCGGTGCCTCTCAGAGGCCTGCCACTGCCCCCGCCTCCGACAGCCCACCATGTAGAGGTGGGAGGGAGGCACGGCCCGTGGCGGCACGGCAGGGGGCTGGCAGAGGGAGGCAGGGACACCCCCCACTCTGCAGGCCCCAGACTCCCTCCCCACCAGCCCTGCCTCACAGCACAGGGAGTCTCTGTGCCTCCCAAAGGCGCCAAACTTCCCTTGTCACAGAACGAAGTAAATGGGACAATTAGGGGCAGTTTTTAAATTGCCGCTTTAACCCATTTGGAAGTCTGCTAATTATTCTCTTGAGGAAAGAAATGCAGGTTCATTATTATAATGAGCTTTGGGCAAAATATTCCATCGAGTTGGACAAGCCGCAGAAAGTGGCCTCGCTCTGAAAGGCCTCCCACCCTACTCAGGGCTAATTGGCCCGGGGTCTTCCGCCCTGAGCCCGTTTGTGTGCTATTTTAATTCACTTGTGAAAAGCCCGGGCTTTGATGTCCAGGACCAGATAAGGACGGGAGGGGCCAGCTAACGAGTGGGTCCCTGCTGCCCGTGGTGGGCCTCGCAGGGCCTCCTCGGCCGCCCCACTCCGGGCCCGAGGCCAAGGCGATGTCATGAAGTAACTGTACAAACAGTCCTGCCTGAAAAAATATGCTTTTGTTTCACTAATAAATCTCTCCTTGGAACACTCCCCGCAGGCCGGAGGAGAGCCCCGGGCCCAGCTTGCTGGCCGCCCCCTCAGCATGCTGCACACAATCTGCCTGGGGCCCACGTGGACAGAATCCATTCCAGGGGCCCCGGGTGGCAGTGGGCACAGCGAGGCCTGGGAGCGCCCTTCCGCCCCGGCCCACCCCCACCCCGCCCGCCCCAGCCTCCCCTGCCTCCTGCCGCCCACTCCCTGCCCCTTGCCTTTCCCGCTCTCCTCCCCCACTTCCTCCCTCTGGCTGGCCTCTTCCGAACCTCTCCCTGCAGCTCACCACCCCTGCCCTGGGACCCACGCATGGCCCCTCCTCCCAAGGAGCCCCCAAACTGGGGGCCTCTCGTCCCTGTGGCTGTCCACTGCCTCCCCCTGAGGCCTTGCCCGCTTTTCTCTGTGTGATCCTCTGCTGTCTTGAGGCCTTGAGGAACAGAAGGCAGCTCAGCCTATTCGGGGTCACCAGGTCTTGCCACATGGAGAAGGGGCCAGACATGGCTCATGAACCATCTCAGCCAGGGTGGTAGGGCCAGGACAGATAGACCGCCTGTCACCCTGTGTCGGCAGCCTGGGTCCAAAGACAGAGTGGAGAGCTGGTGGGAACTGTGGGTAGCTCGGGGAGGCTCCCCTGGGCTTGCACCCTTCCCGGCCTCCCCTTGGTCCTCATTGTCCCCTGCACTGATCTCAGGGCCTTCCTCTACCCTGGCCGTCTGCCTGGTCACCCACGTTCTCCCAGTCACCAACACTCCTTTGCCCAAGGACACCTGGCCCCAGACCTGGACCCTGTCTTGAGGCCTCATATTCCTGCATCTTACCTGTCCCCTGGCAGCCCCTAACAGTGGCATGAGTGACATTACAGCAGAGAAGCACCTCTCACAGCCCAGGGGAGCCTCAATTTCCACATCCGTAAGGAGACAGGAGCACTCCCTCTGGGCACGTGGCCAGCATAACCTGCAACCCTCCCTGCCAAGCACCTGGCCCAGCGCCCGGCACGTGGCAAGTGGAAGCTCCTGCTTCCACCCCCTCTCATGGGCACCACTGTGGGCACCGCTGGGGGCTTGTCTTCCCCGCCTACTGCCAATCGCTCCATCAGATCTTGAGGTCATTTCTTGGGTCACTGAGGGTGAACCCGTCCAGGCTGACCTACCCACTGTCCCTTCCGTAGCACCCACCCAAGCCCCTGAGATGTCACAGGCAGCAAATGGTGTTGGAGGTGCTGCCAGGACAGGACTGAGTTCCTGGCATTACAGAGCAGCCCCCAGTCAAAAATACACCACATAATTACAGACCAGGGTAATAACTGCAGGAACAGAGCAGGACACTCTGCCAGAGAGGAGCCAGGGTGGTCAGGGAAGACCTCCGGGGGAGGGGAGTCTGAGAGCAGCGTGTAGGGACGCTATTAATAGGCCTCAATGCAGAGCCGGGCAGAGAAGGAAGAAAAGAGGGGATCACGCTTTTCCTATTGGTAGCTGTCATTAGGGGTTTTTTTGTTTGTTTTGTTTTTTAATGGAGATAAGTAGATAGACATCAATCTCAATTCTATTTGATTTTCCAGAACATTCTAACCACACAGAAAGTGAAGAGCACAAACCTCCACAGCCCCCTCCTCTCCTAAGCATACACTTGTTATCCCAGGAAGACCCATCCGCAATGGGAGGGAAGCCTTGTTCCAGATGTTTCTCCACAAGTTGCATAGAGGAAGGGGCAGATGACTGGATGGACAGGTGGATGTGTGGAGGCTTGGAGGGTTGATGGGTGGATGGGAGGAGGGACACGTGGGAGGTATGTGAACAGATGGACGGAAGGACAGCTGGGTAGATGTGTGTATGGGTGGGTTGATGAGTAAATTAATGGAGAGATGAATGGAGGGATAGACAGATGGAAGGACAAGGAAGGGGTTGGTGGATGACGGACACAAACGTGGATACATGGAAGGTAGATGGCAGGATGGGTCGACAGATCCATCGCTTGGAGGATGGGCAGGTAGATAGACGCGTGTTTGGATGGATGAATAGACAACCAAACTATCATAAATATCATATGTTACCTGTGATCGCTTTACATAATGTTTCTTAACAAAATCAAAAGTGAAGCAGAAGGAATGACTGATAAGCTTCAGATAAGCTTCACCAAAAGAGAAGTACATTTCTAAATGTCACTTTCTGGTCGAGGGGGGTGAGTATGAAGTATGGGAAGTTACACTCGCCGAGTGTTTTTGTGTCTGAGCCTCATGTGATACCAGGCAGTGCTGTGACCCTGCCCACCTGCTCTACTGCTGCCCAGTATGTGTTCTTTCTGTGACTTTGGTGGAGGCTGGTGACATTTACGTGCAGTGCTCAGGCCGGCTTCCCACCATCTGTCCATCTTGGTTCTTTGCAAGGGCAGGGTCAGGCTCGCCATAGTTGCCTCGCAACAGACGCCTCCTCCTCTTCCTCTTGATCTTGTCCTAGGGCCTGACTGAATAGGGTCTTCCTCAAGTAACAGATTCCAGGGGGTCCTGAGGTTCTTGCTTGCTACCAGCTGTCCATCTTTCCTTACGCCGCCTGCCGTTATCACCTGGAAGTGCACAGGTCTCCAGCCTGGTGTCCCATCTCTCAAATCCCCTTTGTCCTGGCCATGTTCCCACGGAGCTCCCTTCCCCAGCTCCAATCTACATTTTCTTTCCTCTTGAGACCTCCTGCCTGGTGCCATTCTGGAACTTTCTTTTATAACTCTCCTACATTGGATTTGTTCCCTCGATCTCCTGCATCCTTTTTAATCATCTGTCTTCAACCAAGATGCCCTATGGATAGTTTAGCTGGGTATGAAATTTTACGTTGGAGACAATGGTCCTTTAGACTTTTGGAGACCTTGTCCCATGGTCTTCCAGCACTCAAGCTTGCTATTAAGGAAATCTGCATTATACCTTTGTACATGGCCTTTCTTTTCTTTTTTTTTTTTTCCCTGAAGTTTTTAGTATCTACATTCCAGCCTCAGGGTCTGAATTTCCCAGCAAAATTTTTCTCTGAGTGACTTTGACCATTGATTGTGCTGGACACTTGGTGGATCCTTTAGAGACTGTATCCTTGAACTTCAGAAAGTTCCTTTTATTATTTCTGATCATTTCATTCATACCATCACCTCTGTTGCCTCTTTCTAGAATTTGGTCAAGTTAAAGACATTTCTAGGGCTTGAGCGATGGCTCAGCAGAGGTTGTGGTGCTTGCTTGGCCTGCACAAGGATGTGAGTTCAAACCCCAGCACTGCGTACACAACAAAGTGTCAGAGCAACAAAAGCCACATGAAAAACTGAATAAAATTGATTCTCTCTCTCTCTCTCTCTGTCCCTCTCTCTTTAAAAAAAAAAAAAAGACATTTCTAATGTCTCTTGACTGTTTTCTTGGCTTCAGAGTTCTGCAGCATTTCCCAGGTTTCTTAATACCCCACAGAATGTTCTTACTCCCTTACATTCTTCACAATATCCTGCCATGATCTGATGGGTAGGGCAGCTCCCAGAGTTTTGCTGAAGATTCCAGACGCATCTTATGTCTTGGGACCTGCTTAGCTGTCTGATAATCTGAATCACCTCTTCAGCCTGGCTGCGCTCGTGTTTGCTTAGGATCTGGGCAGGGCAGCCTTGCTGGCATTTAGGATGTGGACAGTGATGGGCTGAGGGACCCCCTGTGTCAGAGTGTGAAGCCACCTCTCTGGAGAGATTGCTAGAGGCACAGGGCTGGTGACTGGAAGTTCCCCCAAATAAGACACTCGGCATTGTAGAGGGACAGAAGGGGAGGACGAAGACCCCATGCTCACCTTGCCTCCTTGGTGCCACAGGCCTCCTGTGTACTTCATGAAGATGGCCTGGCAGGTAGCCTGGCCTCCCTTTCGACTCCAGCTCCTCCCCACTCCCAGGCTGCCACTTTTGTGGTTCTGGGCCTCATCTGGAGCCCATCACACTCCTGCACAGCTTCCAGGCCACATAGAGCCTCACCCAGAAGGTTCTGGGTTGGAATCAGGCCCTCAGCCTCATCCAGCTCCCCACCTCCTTGTCCCTGTGACAACTAGATTCACCTACGGTCCTCTCAAGGGTCAAGATCATCTGGATCCCTGTCTGTGTCTCCAAACACAGATCCTTGGCCCTCACCACTGCTACATGGAAGCCACAGATGCTCTCCTGAGTACCTGGGTTAGGGAGGCAACGGCTATGGTTCCTGCAAGGCCTGCTGACTGGTGCGGGACACAGGGCCTATGCTTTCTAGCACCTTTGTGAGTCTACAGCCCTGAGGCCTCAGGTGGAGCCAGGAGATGAACAGGGATGCTGGGACTGGGCCAGGCAGGCTGACCTTCAGAGTGTCCGGGTGGGCTGCTGTGCCACTGCATGATTGTCCTGTGTCCAGGCTGCATAGTGGGGTATGGATTCAGAGGAACGGTGTCCCAGGTGGTGGAGAACCAAGAGGGTTGGCATACCACTGGCTGGGGGAGGCCAGTGTGGTGGATGCCACAGTGGGGCCGGGAGTTTAGTGAGGCTGGATAAGAAGGGCAGACGTCCCTCAGGGAAAACGGATGCCCTGAGCTCCCAAGGAGGGATGGGAGAGGATGATTGTCAGCCTATGTCTCCATGCAGCAGAGATCTGGGCATGGACTCCCTAGGGGCCCATCTTAGGCACCACCTATGACCTCCATCTCTACAGAGCAGGGCAGGGGACCATAGCTCTTATGTCCAGCCATGGACCACGCACACCTGAGTGCAGAAGAAGCCATAAGGTCCAGATAGTTGGGGACAGCCACCAGCTAGGGATAGCCAGGGACAGTGGCAAATAAGCACCTCAGTGGGCCACCTCCAGTTGCTCTGGGTGCCAGCAGTCTGGACAACCAACCTATTTCCTCCTGCCTCCACTTACTGGCCTTCCTCAATATGCCAGAGACATTCTCAGGCTCTGGTCCCGGGCCTCTGGGGCCAGGCTCGTCTCCTGGCACTCCCTCCTCCAGCTCACACGCATGTCAGTGCCCCAGCGACTCAGGGGTCTATGGCAGGCAGTTGGCCTGAAGCCAAAAGCTTCTTGTTTCTGCTTCCCACACACAACCTGCACACACATGCTCAGCACACAGGAAGAGAAGAGCAGAAGCCCCCAGAGTTACCCTCACTCACCACACAACCTCCCTGAGCCTCAGTTTTCCCATCTGCTACCTGGGCATGGTGATGGCAGCCCACAGGGCCAATGCATGCCCCCAGCCTCCTGCAGCTGCCTACCCCCTGTTGGGTTCGCTGGACTCTGGGGCAGCTGGGGTGTGGGCTTCCTCCAGGGCTGACAGCTGACGCACCCGCAGGGCTTTCTCCAGCTTTGGCAGCTGGTATGGGATTAGCCAGGGTGCAGGTGCACTTTCTGCACACAACACAGGGCCCCTCCTGGCAAGGGGGCTACAGGGGCTGCACCAGATCACTGAGACTGGGCTCTGTGGCGATGCCACTTCTCAGGAGATTTTGTCCTGTGTTTAGCATAATGGGGTTGCGGTCTGAAAGTTCTGCAGGTTCCTGAGCAACTGTGTAAGGCCAACCCCAAGCAACAGTCAGCTCTGCCACGTAACAAACAAGCCACCACCAGATCCCAGCACCTTATAGAGGGACACTCGGGTCCACAGGTCAGCAGGGATCTGCTGGACATGGCTGAGGACCTTCAGTTAGGGTCTCTTGCCCCTTTGAGCCAGCAAGGAAGCTGGAAATCATTCTCACAATGACCACAGGAGCACCAGTGCCCCGGCCTGTCCTCTGGCAGCTCAGAGTCGCTTCACATGGACCCCTGGGCCTTCCGACCTCTCGATCCCCTAGACATGCCCGCTCCAAAGCTTCCCAGACCAAACTCTGTAGGGGGAACTCACCATCACTCTGTTCCCAGCTACCAGAGAGACTTCAAACAGGTGGAGCTTTCTGAGCCTGTTTCCTTATCGGCAAAATGGGGACAGGAGGATTCCTGAGCCTCTGCCTGGCCACAGTGCTGAGAAGTAAAGGGGTGACAGTGAAAGTACCTCGGAGGCTGAGGCTCAGTAGCCCAAGCTGTTGCCACTGCTGCCTCAATGGCAGCCCTGCCCTAGTAGATCCCATACCCAGGAAACTGCTTCAGGGCCTCCAAAAATGCCCCCTGAGCTTTCCTCCTGGTCATGGCTCCTTGCTTCCATCCTCCCAGACTCTCCTCTCAGATTCTGCTGTCCATCACAGTCCCTAAGTCACTCCCTCATTCAGGTAGCCTTCCAGGCACCCATGCCCCTGCACCAGTCCCTGATCCCCAGCTTTAACTCAAGTTCTAGAAATCTGATCCTCACACAAGCTTCTATTTCAAGGTACAGAAACTCTCCAAAAACTTTTCTAAGTAAAGAAATGTATTGATTCACACCCTAGTATACAAGCTTCAGGTACAGCTTGATCCAGGACCAATACCACATGAGAACAACCTATCTCTATGGCTGGATACTGTCCATGAGGTAGCCAATGGCTCATAATGTCGCTAGGTTTATATTCCCATTGTTCACAATTTCCACTTCCAAATAGTCCCAGCATATTCCCATCACTGACTCTCACTGGCCAACTTGGGTCTCAGGCCCATTTCTAAACAGTCCTTAGCACATTCAGGGAGTGGCCTATGCCTGAGTAGGGAGATGGATGGATGGATGGATGGATGGGTAGATGGATAAAAGAGTGGGTAGAGGATGACCAATGAGAGGATGGATGGGTGGATGGGTGGATGGATGGATAGATGAATAGATGAGTGGATAGAGGATGGATGGATGGGTGGGTAGATGGACATTTAAAACAGAAACAAGACTATAGAAGGGAGATGGATGGGTGGATGGGGAGATGGGGAGATGGGTGAAGGATGGAGGATGGATAGGTGGTGGGTGGATGGATGGATAGATGGATGGAGAGGATAGACCACTGAGAGCATGCATAGATGGATGGATGGATGAGTGAGTAGGGGATAGACTGATGAGAGGATGAATGGGTGGATGAACATTTAAAACATAAATCAGATTACAGAAGGAAGATGGATGGGTGGGTAGATGGATGCATGAATGAGTAGTGAATGGATAGATGGGTGGTGAATGGGTGGAAGGAGGGACAGAAGGCAGGAAGAGAGGATCAAGAGAGGCAGTAACCAAAAAACCATGTGTGATTAAATTAAATCACCTCAAACAAGGATTTCTCCATTAGAAAGACATGGGTCCCCACCCTCAAGACTGGCACCTGCCTCTGGCTGACCACTCTGCTGTCCTGCCAAAGCCTAGGTCTTGACCTTTTCACTTCCAGCCTCTTCCCTGCCACGAGTAGGTGCCACTGGAGCCTGGCTCCCTCTCTGCTTCCCAGCCACCCTTGCCTGCTGTCTCTCGGGCCTGCCTGGGACATGGCAAGACCATGTCTGTGCAGAGCACCCTGCCGCAGCCATCCCAGGCCAGCTCCCTATACACCCAGCTTCCCGACCTCAGCCTCAACACATTGGAGGGACACAGCACAGCGACTGTTACCCATGTCCTGCAGAGAGCCAGGCACTGCACCAGGTCCACCCCATACTCTCAGGCCACAAGTGGTCAGTACTACCCCTGCCCCAGCTGCCCCTCTGCTCAGGAGGCTACTGAGGCCAAGTCACATCTCAAAACTGATGGCCAGGACATCCACTGAGGAGCCTGAAGAGTGTCAGGCCAGCACTGTAGAGCTACCCTCCATACACCCACATGGGGCCCTTGGACCCTGGGCTCAGGGAGGGCCATCTTGGGTTCTGAAGAGGCATGCTGACATGTCATGGTATGGTTCTGAGTTTGGGGGGCCCTCTCTTGTCCCCAAGGAGTCAGAAGGGGCCCTGGAGCCCCTCCCTCCCTGTAGATCCACACGCTTGGTACCAGCTCAGGATCCCTACCCTGGTGCCCCTTCCAGGGTGACCTATTACAGTTGCCAACCCCAGGAAGGTCAGAGTTCCCAGATCACTGATGATATGTGGCAGCCACTGGCGCCATTGTCCCTGATGCCAGGCTAACTGTCTCCACCCTGTGCAATGGAGGATGAGTGGAAGGTTCTGGGGCCTTGGTTAAGCCCTGCTGGGAGAGGCGGACAGTGGACCCTGGGGAGAAGCCTGGGGCTCTGAGGCACTGGGTAGAGCTGCCCCTTCTCTGTGTTGCCAGACTCCTGGGAGCCCCCACCCCCACTCTGAGCCCCCCTCAGTCCTAGGCAGCCTGCTCAGGGGTCTCTAGGCCATGTCTGACAGCTGCCTGTGCCGAAAAATAAACACCACTGAGTCACCGCACACCTGTTGGGATGAAGGGGGGCCCTGGGGGCTGGGCCAGCTGGAGGCACTCCCTGGCAAGCCTGTCCCCAGCCTGGGTAGCCCAAATGTGCACACGGCCCCAGGCGAGGGTGCTGAGACGAGCGTGGACAGCTGGTGCCCGGGCTTGGAGGGCAGTGAGCCCCCCTCCTCAGTGAGGAAGATAGTGACCAGGCACCCCCAGGCCTGCACCTCCCCAGGGAACCCCTGTGGCCACCTCACTGAGAGGACTAAGAGCCCCAGCATCCAGAGGGCTCCCACAAAGTCATCGGCACCCCAAGACTCGCTGTGGGTGAAGACTGTAAGGGTTCAGGCAGGAACAGGGGGCTTTCAAAGCAGATTGGTAAAAATCAAAACGTGGAGTGGAGCTCAGTACTGATGACACTGGGGACCGGGACTGTCCTACATGGCCTCTGGGAAATGGTGAGGTTATCAAAGTGGAGACTGTGTTTGCCCTTTGGCCCCGTAGTGGCCCCTGGCTGTGGGAACAGGCTTCCCAGGCCCCTGGACACAGTGAAAAGCTGACTGTGGACCGCCTGCCATGAGGAGGGGACAGCAGGCCTCAGCCGGCAGAGCCACACGATAGTGAAATGCTAGCAGAGAGGGGCGCCATGGAACGCTTGACGTGGGGTGGCGGTGACACCTCCTTGATGGGGAAGAGCTAGCTGTTTCTGGAACATTCTGGCATGCTCCCACCTCAGGGCCATTGTCCAAGTTTGACCCTCCCTGTGTACTGCTCAGGAGCCCTTCCCCAGGCACACCCTACACCTTAAGCCACGGCTACTTCTGGCATGCTTCACCTAGTGATGGCCAGTCTCACCCCCACCCGAGGATCACCCGAGTGGGGTGGCATGCTGCTGCTGGCTTCACGCCTGTCCCAGCACCTGCACCACATGCCTGCCCAGCCTCCTCGAATGAAGACACACATGCCTGCAAACCACAGGCCAAGGCCGGGAGGCGCTGCCCCCACTCCAGAGGTCCCTTTCAAAACCTTGGTCCCCACCCCGAAGGATGCTGGACCTGAGGTGGCCAGGCATCTCAAGGAACACTGTCCAGCAGCTCTCCTGACCACCGTGGGGGGCAGCAGGAAGCAGCCCCCAGCCCAGGCAAGGGCTCTGGCCAGCCAGCTCCACACCCACTGCCTTCTAAGGGTTAAGGGCGTGAGGTCTCTGCACCAGCACACTCGCATCTGACGTGAAAATGTTTCTGCAGCGGGCCTGGGTGCCAGCATTTTTGTGGTCACAGTCAGATGTTTTTAACTACATTGGACAGAACCCACGACGGCTCTTTCCGTGGCTTCAGCCAGCTTCTGAGCACTACCTTGAACCCCTGTGGCACCCCAGCATGAGAGCCGTGGCGGTGCCTGGCGTGGTGCAGACGTGGTAGCCCAGGAAGAAGCGGCCCCCATCGTGGCAGGCAGGTGCCCTCCAGGGACTGGAGGCCTGACTCGGGTGTTTCAGATCCTGAGCGCCTTCCATTGGCTCCTTGGATGGACAGGTTCCCTGGTTCGGGCTCCTGGCGCCTGAGAGAGTAGCCTCCAGAAGGTTCGGTCCTCAGCCGGCAAGGCTCAGAGGGCAGTTGTGGCCTGGGTGCTGACACAGGGCTGTCCCCTCTCCACAAACCCATGGAGACTGCTGGGTCCAAGGGGCCATTGGCACAGACTGGATCAGGGCCCCTTCCCATGTGTGGCCACTCCTGGGGGCCCAGCCCTTCCTCCCTGGCAACAGCAGGTCAGACTTAAAGAAACACCAGGCCCTTGGATGCAGCTTGAACCCCAGGAACAGATCCCAGATTGGGGACCAGATGGGTTTGGGAAGCCTCCTAGAGACATCCCCCAACCCCAGTAGGCACTCAGCTTTACCCAAACGGTGCCCATTTGCATTTTAAAGGCCCTGAAAGACTTGTAGTTAGTGAAATAATCTAATTCTGCTTATTGGAGCAATTCTCAAATTTCATCTCCAAAAGCATTCTTCGTCTGGCATAAAATGCATACCTAAAGCCCATGCTCCCTGCAGGAAGCGACGAGAGTGTCTAGGAGAACTCCCATTACCCCTGCACCCTGGGACAGTGTACCCTGGCCCCCACCCAGCCCCTCTGAGCCCCAGGAAGGGACACTCTGCTCTTCCCCACAGTGCCAGGTGCCCAGGCTGAGCCAGGGGCCACCCCTGAGCCTCAGCACATGGTATAACCAGGCTGCATCCCTGCACTGGAGGCACCTTCTGGCTGCACCCAAAGCAGGGTGGCCCATGGTCCCGAGAAGAGCACAGGAGGCCTTTCTTGGACAGGAAGTCAGAGGTCGGTGCCTCTGACACTTTCAAGCTGAGCACTTGAGCCATCACCAACTGGACTCTGCCATCCCAGAGAGGGACCAGAAAGTGTCCCTTTGTCCCCACTCCCACACAGTTGCTTACCCACCCCCGCACACGTGTCCCCTTTCTGGCCCCGGAATGCAGCCCACTCTGCCTCCAGTTGTTCCCCCTCCAGCCCAGCTGCTGAGCCCCCAACCCTGCCCACCTGTCAGGTCCTCAGCACCAGCTGTCCAGAGCCCCCATCCCAGGCCCCATTGGATGGCTTCCCCCAGTCAGCCAGGCCTGCTCTCAGCTGCCAGCGTGGCCCTCCACGCCCTCCCTGACAGGTGTCCCCACAACTGCCCGGGATGGCTTGGCTGTGCTGCTCTGCCCACTGTCCCCAGGCATCCAGAGCAGTGTCAAATGGGGGACCCCTTGCCACTTCAGAAGCTACCCTGCAGCAGTACTTGCCCCAGAGGACTCCCACTTCCTCATGCTGTGGGCCCAGCCGAGATGGTCAGGCCTCTCCTCCCCTGGAGCATTCCCAGGAAGGTTCTGCCCTACAGGGCCCAGGAGTGTCCTCACCGGGCCCTCATCCAGCCAGCCATCTGTGCGGCATTGGCTTAGCAGCCCTGTGCTCGGCTCCAGCCTTCAGTGGTGGGCTACGCTCCAGAGCCAGCTCCCAAAGGCTGTGGTCCATGGGCAAGGACAGACAATAACCAACAAAAGGAAGCATGGTCCCTTCACAGTGGCAGTAAATGCTGTCATACACCAGGCCGAGGTTCAGAGAGACAGGCACAGCAGAGCACAGGGAAGGGTGGGCAAGGCTGCGATGGGCCCTGCTGACCCTCCACTGAGCAGGCCAGGAACTCAGGATGGGAGGCACCCACAAATGAGTCCACAAATGGGAGCTGAGGTCCAGTTGAACCCACACTGAAACAGAGGGGTCCAGGCTCCAGCACAGATGCTGCAGTCTTCCTGACATTGAACTGTCCTTGCATTCCTGAGCTAAAGCCCACACAACCTTGACTCTGTTGTAGTTGTGTGTCACTAAGAAACGCGCCAGGCAATTCCACCAACGTGTGAACACCACACGGTGGACTCGCACAAATCAAGAAGGGTACAAAATCACCGGGCAAACACCACTGGGTACGCAGCTCACTGCTGCCAAAGCACCACGCGGCCCGGACTGCGTGCCGCTCGGTTCCGTGTGGTGGTGTGTTCTTTAGGGTTCTGGAACTTCTGTTCACACTTAGTTTGGGCTCAGGATCCTTGTTTTCCTCACCAAGTTTCCGTGTGCCTGGATTTGGGGGGTGGGGCATGCTGGGGACTGGATTGGGGGCCTGGTGCATGCTACATGAGCTCTACCATGAAACTACATCCGCAGCCTTAGAGTTTATTTCATTTCATTTATGATTTTGTTTTTGAGACAGGCTCTCATGAGGTTGCCCACACTGGCCTTGAACCTGTCATCCTCCTGCCTCAGTCTCCCCAGGAGCCAGCATCCCCAGCTTTGTGCTTGGTCTTGAGTTGGGCAATTTCTCATGTTGGCCTCGGCCCTGGAACACATTGTACAGGAAGCATGATATCTTCTTTTTGAAAATATTTTGATAATCATTTCAAAATCTGGGTTAGGAACCTTCTAAAGGAGGGTATGTAACTAGCACTGCAATTTCTCCAAAGAATTTGTGTTTTTTTTCTTTTGAGTTTCTACTTAGTAAGCTACTTTAAGCAACTTTTTCCTTGAAATGTATCCATCACATCAAAATTTGGAGTTTATTGATATAAAAGTGCCTGTCATCATCACTTGTAGTCAATCCCTCATCAGCTGTAGTTACTTCTTGCTTTTAATTCCTAATTCTTTGTTACTTTACTTGCTTAAAGTTTATTTTATTGACTCTTCAAGCAGTCAGCATTTGGTTTTGTTGATCAATTCTATTTCCATGATCTTTTTCTGTTTTGGTGACCTCCTCCTTTATTGATCCCTATTCTTTCTTTGTATGTATTTTGTGTTATTTGACCCGTGTCTTGAATTGAAAACTTAGCACGTTTATTTTCGATCTTTCTGATTTTCAAAATTGCTATGAATGTTCCTCTGAATACCCCTTTGGCAGCATCTGTCAGGTTTTGATATGTAGTCCTCTCGTTGTGAGCCCATTCAAAAATTGATTTAATTACCATTTCATTTCCTCCTTAATTAAAGAGTTATTTACAAGTGTACTTTTTGACTTCCAGCTATATCAGTTTTGTTGTTATTATTTTATTACTAATTTCCAATTTTATTTCAAAGTACATACTTTTTGAAAATTATTGAATTTTCTCTGGGGCCTGATACTGTTGCTTTCGTGATCTTTTCATACACAGGTGGAGGCAGAGGAGTCTTTCCTGTTAAGTGAGCTATGCTTCTTAGTTAGTTTGCATATTTCCCCCACTGCAATACGTCAGTTTCTGATAGAAGGGTGATAAAGCTCTCAGTAATGCTGTGAATTTCTGGTTCATTGGTTTGGTCTGGTGTTTTCTCCTACGTCCTTTCCCACCTGAAAGTGTGGTCACTCCCGCATGCCCCCTCCCTCTCTTTCTCCTCTCCTTCTAGATCGCCTCTATGGATTCTGGAAGCTCCATCCCCCACATTTCCTTGCTCTCGTTCATCTTTTGCTTTTCTTTCCCCAGCAGCACTGCACCCCAGAGGAGCTCTGTGGTTCCACCATCACCAGGCCCACCCCCACTGGCCTGCTCCCCACCTTGCTCTAGCTCTGGAGACTGCTTTGGCACTTTCAACAAAGGGCCCGTAATCTCCATTCCTTTTACACACGCATGACCCTTCACATCTCTCTGAGGGCATCAGATCCAATCTAAGGCCTGATCCAGCTCTTCCGGTCCATCTGGTTCCTTCCATGTGAGCTCTCCCTCTCGGTGAGGTTCCTATCCCTTCAGTTGGGGTAGGCACAGGTGTCCTGTGACTATCTGTTCCTCACCTGGCTTGGGACCGAGCTCCTGTAGCTCAGAGGTGGCTACAGGATGACTGTAAAGCCTGCTTCTCCGTATAAATCCTGCTTCCTCACCTCTCACTCTGTGGCTCCAAGGGTGGAGGGCACAGCGTGTGCAAAGGGCCAGGCAGGGCGGGACTGTGGCTAGTGAGAGAGTGGAGACTGGGCAGCATAGTGAGAACCGTCGTCATTGGTTCTTCACTTCCATGGCACAAAAGTTCCCAAACTGGTTTTTTTGGTTTTTTGGTTTTTAAGAGAGACAGACTGTGAGAAAGAGAGAATTCATTTTATTTAGTTTTTCATGTGGCTTTTGTTGCTCCAATACTTCATTGTGTACATGGTGCTGGGGTTTGAACCTGTGTACTCATACATGCAAGGAAAGTGCCCCAACCACTGAGCCACTGCTCCAGCCCCTGGTTGTTTTGTTTTAAAAGAGAGAGGGACAGTGAGAGAGAGAGAAAGAGAGAGAGAGAATCAATTTTATTTAGTTTTTCATCTAGTCTTTGTTTCTCCCACACTTCGTTGTATATATGATGCTGGGGTTCGAATCTGCATCGTTGCGCATGCCAGGCATGCACCTTAACCTGGAGGAACTGCTCCAGCACCCCCAAACTGGTTTTGAGCGGAGCTGTGAGGACCTGTGGCTCCCTGGGTTCAGATGGGTGGGAGATCGTCAGGAAGTGGCCCTCAGGACAGCCTGGAAATGGTACAGCCATAGACACAGGCGTGTCCCCTTGCCCTTACTATAATCCTGAGCTGTGCTGGGTGGTTTCCAAGACCTTCAGGTGGGCCTGCACCTCTCCAGCTGAGCTCACTATCCTTCCGGGGAGTCCTCCAGCTGCTCAAAGGCCCTACTACCTGTAATGCCTCCCTGCTTTACCTGGATGCTTCCTACTAGTCTCGGAGGGGTCCCCTTGAGGGGGTTTATTCCAGGAACCCCTAGTGGCCTCCCCTAAACCACACCCCTGCTCTGCATGTGAGCACTGTGATTACATCATGTCCCCCAGAAGTCTCCCAACCCTGGTCCTTGGAATCTCTGTGTGTGTCTCACATGGCAAGATGGACTTTACAAACGTGATTACATGAAGGATCTTGAGGTGGGGAAATGCTCCTAGATTGTCCGACTGGCCCTAAATGTCAGGAAAAGGTCCTTAGGAGAGGGAGGCAGGAGATCGGAGTCAGTGCAGGGGGTGTGATGCTGGAGCAGAACCCAGGGAGGGTTGGCCAATGGAGGAGGGGCAACAAACCAAGGAGAGCAGGCAGCCTGTAGAGACCCGAAAAGGTAAGGAACACACTCGCCTCTCAGCTGCCAGCCATAGGCCAGTGAGACTCCTGAGGCAGAGCTAGACGTGCGAAATGTGTGCACCGCACCGTGCGGGGTAACAATGCAGGCACCAATCAGGTGCCCTGAGGTATAGCAGAGGACGATAAGACCTGAACCCTGCCTTGATGCGGTTTCCCTCTAGGAGGTGTGGACAGGGCAGTGGGGGCAGCTATCAAACCACCTGATGGGATTTGAGTGTGTTTAGTTAGCATCAGACGAAGCGTTATACAAAGAGCTAAGGGGTACATGACAGGTCATGACCCCACCCAGGAAGGCATTGCGAGGAAGCACTCTGTGAGCTGCACACAAGCTGTGTGCAGATTATCTCAGCTAAGTGGATAGATGGAGCGAGCTTCCAAGCAGGGGCATGACTTGTGCAAATGCCCCAGGCAGGGAGTAACATGCCTGGGTTGTGGATGTGAGAGGAAGCAGAAGGATGAGCACAAGCAAAGGAGAGCGTGTGGCAAGGGGGAACGGAGCACTAGGCAGGTGTTGACCCCAGAACAGAGAGAGCCCCGAAGGGGAAGAGTCAAGGGAGTCACACACACACACTGCACACACTCATACACACACACATTGCACACACTCATACACACATACACTGCACATACTCATACACACACACTGCACATACTCATACACACACACTGCACACACTCATACACACACATACACATGTACACATACACACATACACACATACATACACATACATATACATACATACACTACACACATACACTTACATGTATACACACACATAGACACACATATACAAACTACACTCACATGCATATGCATACACTACACATATACACACTACACACACATGCACACATAGACACACATGCACTCACACAAATGACACACACATACACTACACACACTCATACACATACAAATACATATATACACACATACACACGTAGACACATACACATACTCACATACACACATACATGCACACACAAACTACACACAGGGAGACACATACACACACACTACACACACACACAAACTACACACACATGCATACATACACACATGCACACTGCTTTTATAAGGTAGCCCTGAAATTCAAGATGATAATTTAATCACTAGGCCAGAACAGGAAGCTATGAAAAAGAAACAAAGACTCAGGAGGAGCCCTTGGAAAGGTAAAGTATGTTTCTGAATTTTAAATTCTTGCTAAAAGATTAAAGTGAATCTCCCAGAGACTCAAATCAATACTAAAACACAGAAAGTCAGAGAGAGCAACCAAAAAGCATGGGGACTCCATCCAAGAAGCTCCATCATCCAAGGGCAGGAAGCCACAGAAGAGCAGATGAGAAGTAGCCATGGAAGGGAAGGTCCCTCAAGAACCTCTAATAAAGGGCAGCCGCGGTATCCTTGGGGTCTTCCAGACAGCAGGGATGACGGGAATGTCTCAGTCCTCTGAGCCTTGGGCATCTCAGCAGAGCTTTACGTAAGACATCTGCAAAAATTTGAAGGAAAATGGAATTCTATACCCAGCACAAGTGTCTAATAAGAATGAGGAAGCAGTAGTGACATTTTCCAACACTCCAGGATGTATCAAATTTGTTCCACACACCTTTTCTAGAAAGTTATGTTGAATTTGCTTCCAGCAAAGGTGGATTTTCTGCAGAGAGAGGTCTGACAAGGTCCAAGCCCAGCCTCATGGCCTCCAGCCCAGGCAGCCACAGAGAATGGGTCTCCAGGTAGGACCTCCCAGGACAAGGAAGCAGGTGGAGCTGAGAAGACCCTGGGGAAGGCATCATTTTGGAGCAGAGTGGAGAGCCAGTGCCCATGGGCCATCAAACAAGAAGATGCCAGCATGTGGAGCCCTGGCTCAGGAGGAAAACTAGGCACTGAGGCAGCAAGTCATGAAAACAGTGGCAGAGCCATCCTGGGAAGGGAGAGCGAGTGGAAGTAGTGGATGGCCTGAGCTTAGTCCTTGCCTTGCCTGTAAGGAAGTTGATAAACCAAGAAACCACTTGGCAAGCGTTTGCGAAAGGCTATGGGGACCGGTGATGCCGGCCCCAAGAGTGGACTGAGCTGCAGGCAAGGCCCTGAGGGCTGTTTGTCATTATAACAAGGGTGTCTATGACACAGACCAACACCTTAACACACAATTATACACACGCACACACCAAACACAAAATCATGTGTGCATGCATGCACACACACACACACACACACAAGTGCACATAACTCCCTTCCAGCAATAGCCAGTTAATAGTTGAAATACAGGCTGATGGCAGGCAGTGAATATGAGAGTGAGTTTGGGGGTCCTGGGTGAGAAGAGGGAGGTAAGGACCAGATGAGGGTGTCATGAGGGAAGACTCCCAGGCTCTGGCGTGGCCAGTGATTCACCAGGAAGAGAAGGGAGGATGGGGAGCTGCAGTCTGTGAGAGGGCCACGTGGAGGCATCCCCTTGGCAGCTAGAGTACAAGGCTCAGAGGGGTGATCTGAGCTGAAGACGGAGGTGGAGAGCTGAGCAAGGAGGGCACTGCAGGACTGTGCGGGTGGCCACCAGCAGGAGATGGCAGGCGGAAGAGAGTCAGGAACTGAGTGGAGGACAGCTGGTGCCGGAGGCCCAGGCAGTAGGAGAGCCAAGCACTTACATCCTGGAGGCTCGGGGAGACGCTTCAAGGAGGGGACGGGAGAGCCAGGGCTGGGTGTCCATTGGGCCCTGAACCACAGAATCCCACAATTGGTCCGTCTTGATGTTGCAGCCACTTGGCCTCCATATGGGACTCGAGAGCTCAATGGTGCCTCCCATGCTGGGTGCAGAGGAGGTGCCCAGGGAAATCCTGTAGGCTGAGGGACTGGACGGAGGAGGCCAGGGCTTGACACAAGCTGGCTCCACCCATAGAAGGGACCAGGTTGGGGGATCGGCAGCCAGGCCTGCACCCCAGTGCTGGGATTCACGCAGGGACAGTGGTGTGCTGGGCGTCGGTTCGTACGGGAGTACCTTCACACCCAGAGAAAGGATCTCAGGATGAGGGCATTGCTCCCTGAGGCATGGTGAGGCCTGGACACAGACTGGACCATTCCCCCTCCTGTCCCAGCAGGTGCCCTCAAGGCCCAGGAAGCTGTCTCCCCAAGGTGTGGGCCCAGCTACCAGGCTGCCAGGGTGCAATCCTGAACTGGCAGGAGGCTGAGGGAGGGCCTGAGCATCAGGAGTTCTCTGTCTTCCAAGCTCAGCATCCTTCCAGGGACATGGGCATTCCCATGGGAAGGTCCCAGGCTGGGTGCCAGAAGAGCAAGCACTGAGGGGAGGCAGGAGCGTCCAGAGCCTCTGCTCTCCAGGGTCCCTGCAGCCCTTGATGGTGGGTGCTCCGCCTGTGTGCCTGAATTACCCCTGGACACCTCCTTCGGGTTAGCTTCTGGCATAGTCTGCCGCTAACATTTTCTGAATGTCTGCCATGTACTAGACACTGGGAACATGGGGGTGGGGTGCAGGTATGTGGCCCTGCCCTTCAGGAAGGTCCTGTACAGCAATGAATTATCCTCTCCAGGGCTGGTGAGGGGGAGGTGGGGATTGCCCAAAGCCATTAGTCATTCACACTCCAGTGTGAATGAGCTTCTCTGGTGCTCTGCTCAGTAACAGACTAAACCAGGGTGGCCTCCCGCTCCAGGTTCTGGAGTAAGAGGGGGTGGAGCAGAGAAAGTGCAGGGCAGCTCCTTCCCATACAGTCTGCACCAGCCCCTCCTCCCGCCCTCGAGTTCCTGGTCTGCCTCCCGGGGCTACTGGGAGTCCCTTATTCGGACCCCACTCTGACCGCAGCCTGGTCTCAGCCCTTCTGCCCCTGTGCCCTCACCCTAAGGCCTCGGCCCTCCTGCCATTCTGGAAACGATTTTGTTGTCTGTGGAGATGATGTGCAAGGGACTGTGAGTTATAAGTCTCCAGTGCTCGCATGCCTGTTGCCTAACCAGGCTGGCTCGTGCCCACGTCTTGAGTGATTATTGGGGGTTAGGGGATGCCAGCCTGCAGTAGAGCCTCTCTGAGGGAGCATTTGAAGGCTCTATTTCACACCAGCTGTGACTTGGACGGAAAGAGGGCCTAGTCTTTGAAAAATGAAGAAATGGAGATGGGGGTGGAGGGCAGCTTAACCCTTTTGGGACCCTAGTCCTCCCCAGCTTCCCGGGGTCACCTGGCAGAAGCAGGCCTGTCGCAGGTGAGAACCCGAGGCCAGGCCCAGCAGCAGCCACTTGCCAGTGCTGATGGAGATCAGTGTGCGGTTCCATGCAGATAGTCACAGAAACTTGGGTGGGCGCAGAGCTGCCAGGTGCGCCAGGCCAACATTGGGGCCCCTCTCCTTTCCCCTGCTGCCCCCGCTTCCGCAGGTCTCACCCACAGACCCACAGTGGGGCATTCATGGCATGGAAATGCCTTAATTAGCTCTGGGAACAGAGGGCTTACCCAGGCTGTCACAAGTGAGAACAAAGAGGCCACGGGGGCCAGGAAGCATCAGGCCATGGGCACCCTGCGCATCTCTCCTCAGGGTGCCCACCCAGAAGCAAGGCCTACTGGATGCCAGGTGTGAGGCACAAACACCTTCCTCCCAGTATTCACAGCCCAGAGGAGACAGACCATCATCCATGAGTGCTGGACACAATGTCAGGTTCCAAGGTGACAAGGACAGGGACAAAGAAGGCAGTGGGAATCATTGGGTAACACAGATCAGCCTTCCCAAGGAGGATAGAGTTCTCAGTCATCTGGAAGCTGCAGGAGGCTCAGGTGGTGTGAGGGAAGGGATGGGGTCCCAGGGAGCAGGCGGAGAGCACTTTTCTGGTAAGATTTTGGGGAGGTCGTTATTGGTTCAGCTGCTGCTGAGACAATGACAGTAGTATAGCCCAATCAAGAGAGAGCTTTGTACCTGCAGGGCCCCAGACTAGCAGAAGAACCAAGGATCATAGAGTATAGCACAGCAGCCAGGCCCCAGAACTCTTCTCTGCTTACTTCTCTGTCCACATCTCAGGCCTTCTATCCTGTGGCCCCTGATGGCGACCCTTCTGTTGCCATCACCTCTCTATTCCAGCAGTGGGAAGGGGGAAAGTCACGGGAATGGCAGGCTCTGGGATCAAAGGCCTTTATGCGGACCTTTGTGGAAATTGCTCATGGCAGCTCCTTTTCTGTCCACTGTTCAGAAGGTTCCACATACCCAAGGCACTGCAGGGACCCTGGAGATGGAGTCCCTATCCCAAGTGGCCATCCAATAGCTAACTTCAAGTCTCTGTTGATAGCAGAGTTGTGACTTTTGAGATAATGAAGCATGTTTGTCCAAGGGCAAATTTCATATGGTTTGGAGGCCAAATTGGAGGTAAAGACCTCAAATGGAACAATGGAGGTAGGACAGGGGGTGGGGGGCTGTCCTAGGTGGCTCAGCCCAGGACTTAAGCCAAATTCATAGAAGCACCATTTCCTGGGACAAAAAAAGATGGGTTAGACTGGCTACATCAAGAACTTTGCTTGGAATACATTGAAATCATTACATCTCTGAGATCCCGAAGTGGTGGGGTCAAGGGTCATGACCTGGTTGACTATAAAAGTAAAACCCAGGGCTTTATGATTGTTGGGGGGCTTTTAAAGCTTGAGGGAGTGGGGTGGGCAACTCAGGGGACCCCTACCTGCAAAGGCATGAGTGCAGGAACAAGTCTGGATTGCCACCATGCAAAATCCCACAATGGAACCTGAAGAAAGCAGCTAATATGGAGGAAAGAAACCCAGGGAATGTGGGCCCTCGGAGCCCGAGGGCCTCATCAGGAGGGCCCGGCCTTGAGAGGAACATTCTGAGAAATTAGGAAAAAAGACAGCATGGAGAGACTACTGGAAGGTTAGTGGTAACAGGAAGGCTAGGGGATGCTATGACCAAAATCCCTGATGAAGAGAGCTGAAAAATTGATATACAACCTCTGGATAAACCCAAAATATTAACACGTATTTTTCAGCTCCCTCTAAACTCCATAAAGGCACCAATAAGAAAAAAATCGATAAATCAACAAGGGCAAAGAAACTTTGACAAAAAAACAAGCATCGACTCCCCTAAAACAAATGTTGCCAAAAGTCTAGAAAATGAGATTCAGAAGGACCAATAGCAACTGGACCCTGGACACCAGGAAAGGTGGACATCAAGTCCTCCAGAAAAAAGAACAGAAGAGAACAGGGCAGCTCCATTCAGGACTCTGGGGCAGGCTTGAAGACAAACTAGGTGTCAGGGGCTACAAAAAGGAGGTCAGCTTGAATAGCAGATGCTCCCCAGCTCTCCCAGCCCACGAAGCCAGGAGCGGCCTGCCCCAGCCAGCCACAGGCAGGGGGCTTTGTCTCTGGAGAAGCTGAACCTGAGAAGTCCTGGACTTCGGGACATCAGGAGCAGCTATGGGTGAGCTACCATGATGGAAAGAAGGGGAATTTAGTGAACACCGTTGCGATGAAAGTAAAACCCCACTCTTCCCCTCAATTCCCAGAATGCCCCTGTCAGGGCACATCACTGTGATTTCAGTACAGCAATGATAAAGCAGCACCCTATATTTTCAGAGGAAAAAAGTAAATCACACCCAAAGAATAGAGAGTCACATGGTGTCAGACTTCTCAAGAATAATTCAGGAAGCTGGCACATGGACATGCTTTTAAACTTCAGAGGGAAAAGGGTCTTTCCAATGTAGAATTCTATACTGTGTCAAACTCTTGGGCACGAGAATAGAATAAAGGCATTTTGAGATGCACACAGTCAAATTTTTCATCTGCCTGTGCCTTTTCTCATAAAACTTCTTGGAGATGTACTCCAACAAATAGAGAGGAAAATCCAAGAAGGAGACGTGGAGTCCAGGAGCCAGGGGGCTCTAACACCAACAATAACAGCAACAAGAACAAGGATAAGGACATTCTCAGTGGGAGACAAAGAAGTCCAGTGGGACTAAAGAGCAACTATCCACACTGGGCCTCTAGGAGAAAAACCAACTCTTGAAACATGTTCAAGAATGGATAAGTTACAGATACACTAAAACCAAGCAAGACCCCAGGAAAAACAAAAGTTATAGAAGACCATGAGACTCAGT
Source organism: Aplodontia rufa (assembly GCA_004027875.1). Taxonomy (NCBI): domain Eukaryota; kingdom Metazoa; phylum Chordata; class Mammalia; order Rodentia; family Aplodontiidae; genus Aplodontia; species Aplodontia rufa. The sequence goes on along the minus strand of PVKS010002008.1, from coordinate 17,662 downwards.
GAAAATGGTCTTTACATAATGTATATGTAAAATGCAAGCAGTACATATTTACTTAGCCTAGAAATGTGATAGAACTATATCCAGAGAATGAGGGAATGGCAGGAGACGGGGGCTGCAAGAACAAATCTTGATCTCCCATCTTCCATGTTTGACAGTCACTAGATAATTTGTAAAGCTGTAAAATCAGAGCGTAATAATGTGAACATGCAATTTAGAAAGGGCAAGGGAAAGCTGAGAGACCACTGAGAGGACAGAGCATTTGCTTCTGGAACGGGAATTGGTTATCGAGGACGAGGCACCACACGGCTGTCCGGAGGTGGGAGTGCTACAGGTGGGCTTTGCTCTCAAATGCAGACAGGGTGATGGTGCAGGCCCTGGTGTGGGGAGGAGGGGGCTGCCGAGGGGCTGGGGGCTCTGAGGGGAAGGGGGCAGGAGTGCTGAGGGTCTGGGAACAGCAAGAGAGTGGGGACCAGACCCTCAGGCAGCCCTTGAATGGCATGTGCAGACTCAGAGCCAGATGACCCTTGACAGGAGTCTTCTGTATGGCTCAGGCTGGGTGCTGTGCAGAATGAGAGAAAGACTCACTGCTGGGTGCCCTTCCTCCTTCATGGTTGACAGAGGGACCCTAGCTTCTCCCTAGGTGGGCCTCCTGGAGCTGTGATCTGAGAAGTAGCTCAGATGGTCTCGAAGGCCCCAGGATTGAAGGCACTAATGAGGAACCTCAGGTCATGGTGGTCAGGGACCCTTGTCCTACTGAGGCTGGCAGACCATACCAAGTATTATCAGCTTGTGTCCCCCCACCCTAGACCTAGTGTCCCGGGTGACCTCCTCCTCCCAGCCCCAGGCACAGGAAGGGTGGGCTGGGAACCGCAGGACGGAGCCTGAATCTCTCATCAGCAACCAGGGTCAGACCAGGCCAGGCGGGCCTGGGGCCAGCCCAGAGCCTCCTTCCTGGGTGGAGGCCTCCCACCCTTCCACTCACCTTCCGAGCATTGTGGGCCTTCCCAGGAGCCCTCATGACTCAGTTTCCCAAGATCTCCAATCCCAAGTCGCCCTTCATCTAACCCCCAGCCACACGGCCACACACCTGGGGAACGCTGGGGCTGCCAGGTGTCTGGGAGATGGCAGCCACTTGGCAAAGGCTTGAACCCCACCCAGAGGCTGAGACGGAAAAGAGAAGTGAAGACCCCAACACCCCACTCAGAGCACAGGCAGGGCAGGGGCTTCTGGGTTGGTGGGCTGACACGCAGTGAGTGCCCTAGTTCTCCCTGGGTTGAGCAGAGTCCTAGCTCACAGGCCATGGGGAGGACAGGAGCCTCAAAGTCCACAAGGCACCTCCTCAGTACGGACGTCCCACGAGGCCCTCCCACCACTACCTCCCAAATGGAGGGGAGACAAGACAAACAGCAGGTCAGGAGGTCGACGTGGACCAAGGTGTCTGGAGTACTGGCCACTTGGTATTGACAGCTTGGGGACCTTGACTGGTACCTGTCCCTCTGCTCAGCATCCCCAAGTACTGTGTTGGGCCAGAGGCTCAGCACAATGAGGACTGGACAGGGGGAGGATTCCTGACAACACCCCAGAATGGCCTTCTGCAGGGTGAGGGGCAAGGCTGGGGTCTCAGGGGATGGACACTCTCCAAGGCGGGAGGAGGCCACTGCCAGGGCTGCAGCTCCCTGGGTTCGCTGGCTGTAGTACGGGAGCTGCACTGAGGTGGGCAAGGGCTCAGGTAGGGGTGCAGAGGAGGTGGCGACAAGCTCAGGAACCTCAGGTCCTGGCCAGTGCTCTGTGGGGCGAAGGGCTGTCCCCCTGACCTGGTCCCAGGCACCCTCTCCCCAAGGCATCTGCAACCCCTCCAAGCTGCTGTTCCCTGCTGGACAGCTGCACATGGGGACCCTGCCCACCGAGTGCGAGTGGCATTAAAGCCCACCACATCCCAGGGCGGGAGGCCTGTGCAGCTGGCTCCCAGCCCTGGGTGTTAGGAGGGGCCGTTGACGTGGCAGCACTGACAGTCCAGCTCCAACACCTCCTTTGTCACTCATTTCCCTCTGCAGTTTTGTCCTGGATTGGGGAGGTGACAAACACTAGGGTCCACGTGTGCTCTGGCTGCACCCTGGCAGGGACGAGGCCTGCCACACTCCCACAGCCAGGAGGAATGGGAGGCCGGAGGTGAGCCACGATGACTATAGGAAGGTGGGCTCCCAGCTGTGGGAGGGCTGGCAGCACCCAGCACCAGGGTCCATCCGGCCGGCCTGGGAGCAGAGGGGAGCAGGACCTGCCAAATATGTCCAGATGGGGCTGGAGCGCTCAGGGCTGGCCTGGAGCCCCAGCGACTTCCTGCCCGCCCACCCTGATCCCCACCTCCTCACCCCTTCCTGGACAGTTGGTCAGAGAGGTGGGGGCGGGAGAGGCAGCACCCGCCTAGCCACAAGGCGCAGCCAGGAGCTGTCCCTCACACTGATCTGTCTGTCCAGGGATGGACACTGAGTCTGCTGCCCCTGGCAGGGCCAGTGTTCCCTCAGGCCATGTTCCAGCTGGGGTGGGGTACAGAGGAGATGCAGCAATGAGGAGCAGCTTGGGCACCCTGAGCTGAGCCTTGGGGGACAAGGAGACATGCTGGGGAAGGTGGACAGAGAAGAGCGGGTGCGACACCAGAACTGCTAGGAAGGGACGCTCCACTCAGGAGGCATGGGGTGAAGGAGGCCAGACCTGGCCCCTCCTTGTCTCCAGTAGCTGGAGGGCCGGAAGTGGACATAGAATCCCAGGTCCCTCCAATCACATTGTGCCTTCAAGCCTCAAAGACCTGCAGATCTGTGGCCAACCCGCCCAGCCCCGGCCCCCGGGGGCATCTCCCAGGACCCCAACATGGTGTGGGGTGGGCAGGAGGCACCCAGCGCTGGAAGTGGGGAGGGAGGAAGCTGGGGGCTGCTGCTTTAGAAATCTGGACCTCAAAGGCTGGGAGGAAACAGGCGTGGGAGGTGCCATCATGTCCCCAAGTGGGAAGGTGCTCCTCAGATTCCAAGCAGGGCACCAGGCTGACCCAGAAGCAGGAGGTGGCCCCTCAGCCTCCTCAGGGGAGCAGCTTCCAGGAAAGGCCTCAATCTGGTGCTGGCAGATCCCAACTCTGTCTCTGCCTCTCCCAAATGCCAGGAGAGAGGCTGATCCCAGCTCCAAACCTGGCTGCCCAGCCCCCATCTGGGACCCCAGCCTAGAGCCCCTGGACCCAGCCTCCAAGCTGGCTCCCACCCCAGGGGTTCTGAATCCCAGGAATCCTGTCCTAGGAGCAGGAGCCGGAAGCGGGGGAGGAGAGAGAGGCCCTGTCCTGGGTGCAGGCCCAGGGCTGGGGGCTACCCACCCATCTGGGTCAGCTGCAGCTGCAGCTCAGCCCTGGCTGGCTGAGTCATGGGGCCACTGTCCCCAGGCTGGGGCTGAGTGAGGAATGGCTGTGAGACTGGATGCCCCCACCCTAGAAGGCAGTCAGGTCTTACCTGTACCCCAGATACCCCCAGGTCCCCACCACCATGGAGTTCTGCTCCACAGCTGGCCCCTCCCTTGCACAGCCCCTATGGAGGCTGCTGCCTCCAGGGCACATTTGCACATGTGTGGTCGCCCACCAGCCGAAGGCCAGACAGCTCTGTTCCCTCCTCCAAGCCTGCACATCTTTATCAGGCACTGCTGTACCAAGCCCTGGCCCACAAGGCAGAAGCCCCGGTCCTCAAGGAGCACTCCACCTGCGATGGACAAAAGACGAGATTGCGCTCAGCAGTGCCGGCCACACACGGAAGCGCCGAGCAGGGTCCATGGGGAAGAGTGCGGGAGGGAGACCCTGGGGGGCAAGGAGGAAGAGCCATGGTCACAGGGGAAGGAAGGACAGGAGGCCTGGGGGCTGCGGAGAAGATGGCCGGATGGGAGGCAGAGACAGCACCAGCTGGGATGGATGAGGAAGGTGAGGGGCTCCGGCAGGGGTCAGTTAGCGGTCTCAAGGGCACTGGAGTGGAGGTCACAGGAGGCACGAAAAGGTAGCATGGCTCAAGGAGGGGTCACTGTGGCATGACTGCGGGCGCCTGGGGCAGAGGTCAGGGCCTCATCAGGAATGAGGATGAGGGAGGCCAGAGACCTGGAATGTTATTATGGGGGGGCAGCTGAGAGCAGAGGTTCAACTCAGAATCGAGGGACTGGGTGAGAAAAAGCAGGGTATCCCAGGGAGGTTGTCTAATGACCCCAAAATGGGGCTTTGGGAAGGAGACAGAACAGTCTAGAAGGACCAATGTGGAGCGGGCACCCCAGGTGGGGTTTCAGCTGCGAGGGAAGGGGTGGCAGGGGGTGCAGGAGGGCAGGTGCAGGAGCTTTGGGTAGTAGGGACACTAGGCCTGGCCTTGCCCCAGACACCTGTTCCCCAGAGCAGGGGTCCGCTCCCCTGTGCCCTTGGGGGTGTCACCTTTGATCTCTTGTCTGCCAGGAGGGCCCGGGCCTCAAGGCCTGCGGGTCCCTGAGGGAAGGCTCGCAGCCAGGGGTGCACGCACCCGACGTGTTCCAACGGGCAGCCTCTGAACCTGCGCTCCCTCTCATGTTACCGCCGATGTCAACACTGCCACCAGAGCACAGTATCTCCTGTGAAGAGATGGTGGACATCGCTGTGAGGATAAACAGGAGAAGGCTGACGTGCCTGTGGAGGAGGGGTCAGAGGGTGACCAGCAGGTCAGACAGGCCCATTGCCTCAAGCCCTAGAATGCTTTTGAAGAGCACATCTGTCACAGAAGAGACTAAGGCAAGTGCCAGGGTGGCAAACGCACTTGGAGGCACAGGACTCTAGCCTGGCAGCGCACGCAGTGGCAGCTCCTTGGAGGTGGGTGGGACATGAGGCAGTGTGGCCAGGAGCAGGCTGAGGCCATTTCAAGGGTCCAGAGCAAGGCTATCGTCCTGGGTGACAAGCCACCAAGAAGGCCTGAGGGTTGGAGAGGAGTCACCTACTGTGGGTCAGGGAAGTGGTCAGAGGCAGCTCCAAAGTACCCAGGGAGCCAGGGCACACACTGGGGCCTTGTCTTTCCCCAAGCCTGCCGTGTAAGCCTGCTGAGCTGCCCAGGGGAGCTGGACCCTGCTCCCAGGGGACCCACCACCTACGCACAGGCCTCAGTCCCCAGACTCACCCAGCCCGAGCCCCGTGGCTGACAAGAGCTACAGAATAGAATCACAGGTCACCCAGCAGGTGAGGAACCTGGCCATTGCTGACCTATCAACGTCCCTGCCTTCAGGGAAGCACATCTAAGTGGTAATGTGGGGTGGGTGGAAGTGCCTGGAAGAACAGGGGAGGGGCTCATGAGGAACCCCCACCTGAGGTGCCCATGAAATGTCCAAGGCAGACATCTAGCATGCACTGGGGACCCAGGCCTGGACTGGAGGTGAAGCAGAGGAGACATCCATGTCTGGATGGTGCATGAGAATGTTCTAGAAAAGGGAAAGGTGTGGGAGAAGGCATGGGACAAGTTGAGGCAGAGTGTCCCCACAGGGGGAGAGTGGCTCCTGGAGAACCTGGCCAGGGCAGCCAGGTGTGGGCAGGGCCCACATTGCAGTCAGGTAGCCCCACAAGGAGCAGCCAGCAGGGAGCCAGGGACAGCACTGACAAGCGGGTGACTGGAGGCCAGTGTGAGCAGCACTTCCCAGAGGCTCTGCTGAGGGGTGAATGAGTGAGAGGCCCATGGAGGGGCCTGAGAGTGTCCACTTGGTGAGTAGGCATGGGGCTGGGGGCAGTGGGTGCAGATGCAGAGGAGACAGGACACTCTCTGGTGAGGGGTGGGGGGCGAGGAGGAGACCCAAGGCCCCACAGCAGCAGTGTCTTCTGCTCATGGTTTTTGAGGAACAAAGGAGGGGGACTTAGGGGACAGGTTGGGCATGAGGAACAAGAGGAGGCTTGGGGCCAAGACACACCACTGGGGTCCTACCCAGCCCAGGGTCCCAGGAGCTGCGGGAGGGCTGCCTGAGAGAAGCCAAAGCAGGCCAGTGTGAGCGGCCCTAGAACAGACTCCTGGGGCCCCAGTGGCTGCCGCCCACCTGCCACCTCAGCAGGCTGAGGGTCGCTGCCTGCCTGGCTCGGCTGAGGCTGTGGGGCTCCCTGTTTCCCGGCAGTGTTCTGCCTGGCGCCCTCCTGGCTTCCGGGACTTGCTCGGCTCGTCAGAGGAGAATCAAATGCAGGTGGGGCCTGTGCCCGCAGCCAGCACAAACACGGCTTCTCGGCTCCCAGCGCCTTTTTCCAGCCTGCCCTACATTCCCACTTGCCTGGCCCAAGCAGCACTTGCAGAGCCAGCCCATGAGGGCTGCTGGGGAGGGGCAGGGTGGGCAGCTGCCCCGCTCCCCCAGCCTCCGGCAGAGCTGCCTCCACAGGCAGGCCCTTGCGAGGCCCCACTCCGGGCTGGTCAGACCCTAGGGGAAGCTAGGGTCTCCTGCCACCCGCACGCACCTATCAGGGGTCCCAGCAACTTTGTGCCTTTTGTACACTGAGCCCTATGTCCAGGCCCCCTCCAGGGCCAGACGGGAGCTGTGTGCTATGTGGGGCCCTCGAGCTGCCACTCTAACCTCTGCCCTGAGCCTTCCTCCTGGGCTGACGTCAGGGAGCTGGGGAGAGAGAGGTGGCCACATGTCCAGCAGTGTGGGGCCACACAGCGCCAGCCTAGGGGCTTTGGCTGGACACAGACTCCCGTGGGCTAAGGCGCAGCAGTGTACGAGCCGCATGACCACTCAGGAAGATATTCCAGCAGCAAGAGAAGCAGAGAGGAAGCCCTTGTGGCTGTGGCCAGGAGAGAGGAGGCCAGGATAGGCAGCCGGGGCTGGGATCCCATGGCACCCTCTGGCCACAGGGAGGACTGTCTTTTCCTGAGTGCAAAGGAGGTCCTATGAGAGTTCTAGATCTCAGACCTGGGAGGCCAGAGCAGAGGAGGTCCTCTGAGAGTTCCAGATCTCAGACCTGGGAGGCCAAAGCAGAGGAGGTCCTCTGAGAGTTCCAGATCTCAGTCCTTGCAGTTCCCAGGGGCAGTGCTGGCCCAATATCAGCTTGTCTCCCCCACCTGCTACACTGCACTAAAGAACAGCCGCTGTGTCACCTCTACCTTGCTCCCATGTCAAATCTGTCTAATGTGGCCCCTAGGGTAGGGGACCTTCTACCTAAAAGGATGTCACAACACAGCGGGATACAGAGGGGTCACACCTGAGGCATGTCTGAGGTTCAAAGTCGTCCTCGCATAAATACAAGACGCAGGGTAAAAGGCAAAGCTAAACCATAGCGGCTCTTCAGCACTGGAATGGGAAGGCCGTTCCCAGCTACAGGGCAAAGAGAAGACGTCAACGGGACCACGGAGCAGCAAAGCAAGGGCGATGGCTCCATAAACCCAGTCACAAGGCAAATGGCACGGAAAAAAATGTGTGTGACATGCATGTCAAAGGACAAGGCTTGCAAAGAAGCCTTAGAAATGGGAGGGACTGTCACAAGGCGCTGGCCTCTGCTCCTCTGCCTAGTGCCGCCAGGGGAAAGGGCAGGCGGCGAGCAGGGGGTCACAGGGGAGATGCCAGGGCATCTGTGAGCTCACCAACAAGCTGCATGCACCAGACCCTGGGAGACATGGGACTCAACAGGGGGAGCAGAGCCCAGGCCCTGGCCTCAGGTGCCTCGAGTTTATGGAAGGCACAAGGCAAGTACATCCAGCAAGCAGGGCATTCCAGGAGTGGCTAGGGTGACCAGGGGAGGCCACCTGGACAGGTGAGTGGAGACATAAAGGGGTGGAAGACAGTTTTCCAGGCAGGAGTCAGCGAGTGCCCAGGCCCTGGGGCAGAGTCAAGATGGACACTCTCAAGGTCTGAGAGAAGGGGTTGGGGAGGGTAAGGGAAGGAAGGGGCTGCAGAGGGTGGTGGGTCCTTCACCCCTGCAGTGGGAGGGCAGGGGAGAGGACAGCTCAGGCTGAAGTGACCCCAGCCTGGCCACTGCCTGAGCAACTGGGAGGGTTGAATGGTGGTGCAGGCAAGGCAAGGCTCCTGCTGGCCAGGCCAGTGGTGGCATTTGAGGTGCAGAGAGCAGCAGGACCCCCAGCCGGTGGAAGTCTGGAGATCTAGTCTGGTTTCAGAGCCATTTCCTGAGATGGGAAGACAGGGCCTGCAGCAGGCTGGGAATCTGAACTTTGTTGACCAGCTGAGTGGACCTGCGTGCCGAAGAGATGGAGTCCTGGCACCCCAGGAAGGCACAGGGCCAGGTGCCAGTAGAGAGGCCCAGACTGGGTGTGTGGGGAGGACCGAACTGGGCTGGGACAATGGTCCTGAGCCCACCTCAGCAGCAGGCCGGAGCATGGTGCTGGTGAGGGTCCTGGGAGGCCCAGTCCTCCGTCAGGTGTCAGGGGCTGGCAAAGGCTTGGGACTCTTCTGGTAAGTGTGCACTGTGGACCAGGTAGAAGGGACTCTTCCTGTCCTGCACCCCTCAGAGGGTAACATAGGCCCCAGAAAGTGTCCTGGGTAGCAGCCAACCAGGCCCTTGGCCACGTAGCAGTGCTATGTGAAGGACCTAGCCGGGTGTGAGGCTGATGGTGGCAGTGGCTCTGCTTGCCACCACAGTGTGGCCTCTTCTGGCCCCCCAGCAGGCAGAATGGTAAGACGCAGGGACAGCAGGTAGGACAGGGCCCTTGGTCCCTAGCCACTAAGGTGACAAACACCTTGCAAAGCATCCATGGTCACCAGCTCTGGGCCCAAGGTACAGGGGTGGCCGTTGTAGGCCTGCAGGCTGGGGAGGGCCAAGGCAAAAGAAGGATGGTGTTGGTGATGAGGACAGGACCTGAGGCCAGCAGCCGGGACAGGCACACCACCATGTCGGAGGAACAGAGTGGAGTAAGTGGAGGAGAAGAAGCTGCATGGGGGTGGTCTGGACACCTTACTGGGACGCGAGGACGTGGATGTGTCCTGGGCCAGCAGGCCAATGATGTGATCTGCTTTGTGTTTTGAGAAGACCCCACGTAGGTACACAGAGGAATGTGGGAGGCAGAGCCCAGGGCAGGGCCAAGGGTGTGGTCTGTTCAGTCTCCACCCTAGAGGAGCCAGAGGGTGAGCCTTTGGGGTGTGGCCCCAGCCAGGGCAGAGTGTGCCGAGCCCAGCCCTGCACACCTGAGCCTTTCCTGGGGCCCCTCCTGAACTCCCCATAGGCCACATTGGTGCTGGGGCTGGCATCCGCCAGCTCCATGCCAGCATAAAGCATTTGGAGCTTGGTGCCTGAGAATCGGCAGACAGGAGGCCAAGGTGGTGTCACCTTGTGACCCCCACAGAGGACCCTGGACTGCCCCCAATGAGGCCCATCCTGCTTTTGACACCAACCAACAAGGATCCCAGGGAACCACAGGCTGCAGGCCCTGGGGCTCCAGCCTGGGTGCATCACGGGGCTCCCTCCCCTGCGCCCAGGCCTGGGATCCCCAGCCTCGCCAGCCCGCCTGGCTGAGGCAGTCCAAGGCATCCACGAGGCCAGAGCCTGCAGGGGTCCCAAGCAGAAATCAAGGCTGGGCAGGTTCTGCAAAAATTTCTCTTGAAAGACTCTTTTTCAAGATTTTCTTTTGAAAACAAATTCATAACCACATCAAACAGAAACCCCGTTGCCTTGGGTTTGATCAGCAGCCGCCGCAGGGCCCTCTAACTAGCTGTTATTCTAATTGCTTTTTTCTCTTCCGAAGCCCGCGTACGTCGTCTTATGGTTATTAATTTGGTGCGTGGAGGCAGGACACAAGGGGGCTTTTGTTTACTCTGCCCTTTTAACCACTATCAAATTGCAAGTAGTGGTGAGATCTGAGATCCCCAAAACTGATCTGTCCTGATGGCTCTTGGGGAGACCAGCTCAGGGCACAGAGCGGGCACTGCCTTCCCCCAAAGATGGTGGTGTTTCCTGGGCACCTGCCTCTCCAGATGCAGCCCTCTGTGGAGGAGGCCTGGCCATGATCACCCCCTGGGCCACTGCTCCAGATCCTGCGCAAGCAGCACCCCAAAGGGAGGCGCTGGGGCCAGGTGACTCTGGGGACCATCTCTGCCTGAAGTGCAGTGGGCCTTCCTATGAGCCAGCAGGGCTAGACTCAAGCAGGAGCAGGAGAGGCCCAGGCATGTTCCTCCCACCCCTGCACATGACTGCTGAGTGGCCACCAGGAAAGCACACCGCCACGGCTCGGTACCTGCACCAGCCTGACCGAGGCTCAGCCCTGCCCCACTGGGCAGCCAGAGCACCTGAGGCAAGCGGTGTGGAAGGCCCTACAGGGTCGGGCTGAGCCAGCAGGTGAGCAGGAGGCGGCCTCTATGGCTGGCTCAGATGGGGTGCATGGTGTCCTCTCCAGGCTAGAAGAAGAGTTCTTATCACCAGACTTGGAGTTAGGGCCAGAGCTGGACAACAGCCAGAGGGACCCTCAAGGACCCCACAGCCACCAGGACAATCTGGAGGACCCCAGAGGTGACTGGATGGATCCACACCCAGCCTCCGGTACCATTTTCCCCCAGAACTCCCTACAAAGTCTCTTCTACCCGTTAGCACATGTGGGCTTCAACACACATTCAAGTGCCATGAAGTGAAAATTCACGAAACCACAGATTTCCTTCTGCGACATATTTGGTGCTTTAATTAATGCCAAACCAACCGATGTCCCACAGCATCGACCCAGGCCGAGATTCCACGTACAGCCCAGGGGAACCATCCTGGTGAACCGGGGTCCACCCCAAAGGAGCAGCCTGGCTTTGGCTTCATTCCATCTGCTGTGCTCTTGCTGGTCCCTGGGCCTCATTTTCCCCACTCAGACATGGAAGCCTGGCTGACCTCCTACCGTCTACAGGGTGGGGGCAAGTGGTAGAAATGAGGGATGGCCAGCAGCAGGAGCCTCAGTGTCTGTGCACAGCTGAACAAGAGGGACATCCCACCCCACGCTGCTCTCATCCGCTGCCTCCTGGAGGGTTTGGATCCAGCCCCTGCCTTTGCCCTTGACCTGGCACTGCCTGCTCTCCCCTTCTGCCAGCACCATGTCCCTCATGTGGAACCTTGGTGTGGGGACCCTGAGCCAGGCCCCTCTTCTGAGCCTAGTGTCTGTGGTTGTAGGCTGTGGGTGTCTCTGTGATTTGCAGAGAACCAGGGTGTTGGTGGGCACCGGGCTGCGGGCAGCAGAGGCTGCAGGCCCCACCCCTGCCCAGCCACAGAAGCCCTGCAGCCCTCTATGTGACTCAGCCTGGGCAGTCAGACCTGGGACACTCTGCTGACCCTGGGCCTGGGATAGCTGTGGGCAGAGTGGGCAGGCCTGCCAGTGTCCTGGAGATAATGCAGCCACCATGGCTCAAGTTGGGGGACACTAGCTTGCTTCCTGGCAGGTGCCTGTCAGCCGTTCTGAGCTGGTGGCACAGGCCTTCCACCCCACCCAGGAGAGACACCACCTCTCACTCAGCCCCTCGAGCCATGCTCCCCTTCCAGCCACTCAGCACCCACGGTATGTGTGAGGGTCAAGGACCATGGCACCCATCCTTCCAAGCCGGGCCTGGGCCCTGAACCAACTGGCTGCCAAAGTGGGGCCAGTGCCCACTTTGCCAGCCAGCACCCTCCCAGCCCCCACCTCAGCCCTACCACGGGGCCCTGGTGGGCCTAAGGGATCAGGCCTCCCTGGGACAGCCTGGGTGCCACCCTCACCCATGACATGAGCAAGTGTGGTGGACAAACGCCCGGCGGCTCCTCCTGCCACTTGTCCTTAGCGCCCAGTGGCAGCACTTGGCTGAGTCATCTGTGGCTTTTCCCCCAAAGCCAGCCTGACCTTATGTGAGCCCTGGACCAGCTCACCTGCCGCCCAACACCGTTTCTGGTGTTTGCCGTGTGCCGGGTGGGGGAGGGGAGGGAGAGGCCTGCAGGTCTGACAGCCTGAGCTAACAACCCCAAGGGCACTGCAAGCCAAGTACTGGCCCTGACCCCACCGGTGTGGCCACCAGCCGAGCCGTGCCTCCTCCCTAGACCCTCTCCTGGCTGGGCACCTCCTTCTCTCCTTCTGGCCCTGCTCTGGGGGCTTCTTGCCATCCACCACCCCAGCGTCAGCTGGTCACTTCTTACAAGGAGTTCTCTGGCTCCTGGTTCACATGGGGGCTTTTCTTTGGCTTGACAGCCATTGGGCCAGCTCTGTGGAGCACCTGTGTTCATCCCTGGCCCTGACCCCCCTCTATGTCCTCTCCAGGCCTCTGCCTCCTGGACATTCTCAGGCCCCGGCCAGACAGCCATCCCTGTGCCTCCAGCCCTGCGATCTCGGCCCTTCTGTGTCCAGCTTGGACCCCCCTCAAGGCTGCACAGATGCAGCCTAGTCTCCCTTGACCCCAACCCCAGATGACTCCTGTTCTGGCCCCAAGAAGCCAAAAACTGCCAGAAAGCCACTAGTTCAGGGCTGGGCCCCTGGTCAGATGCCTGCTGCACCTGGATGCCCCAGAGGGCCTGGCTAGAGCTGTGGAGGAGGTCGAGTGACCTCCAGCCACCAGGTCTGGGAAAGGCTGTGGAGGAGGACAGATTGGACACCACGGGGGCACACATACGTGTGAGCCTGACCGAGGGCTGCATTGACCCAGGGCACATGCAGCGTGTCTGCAGTGAAAGACATCCCTCCTGTCCCAGCTGGACTCAGCTCTGCTCCTGTCCCCACAGGTGACGCAGCTGGACCAGAGGCTGGTGGTCATCACGGAGCTGCTGCATCGACTGCTCTCCCTGCACCAGGGAGGCCCCCCCAGCGGGGGCAGGACCCAAGTGGCCCAGTCCTTTGGTGAAGGCATCTCTGTGCACCCCGAGCTCTTGCTTCCTGGCAGTTCCCTGCCCACCTACGAACAGCTGACCGCACCCCAGAGGGAGCCCGATGAGGCCTCCTGAGAGGTCTGGGACAGGGAGGCCTGTGGGAGCCCCAGCCAGTCCACCCCACCTCCCTTACAGCGGGGCACCCACCTGAGCCCGGCCACCTCCCCGAAGGCCTGTGAGAACCACCTGGCTGCACAGGTTCCCCAGGCTTCCCCTACCCAGGGCCATGCCACCAGCAGAACCTGAGCCTGGGTTGGGCAAGCCACCTCTTCCCCACTGATGGGTACTAGCCCTCAGCTGGGTGCAGGGTTGCCTATAGGCCTGAGCCGTCACCCCAACCTCGGTGATAACATCGCTGCATGGCCTGGCCCAGGTACAGCCAAGGGAGGCCCACTCCAGTTGAGCCAGAGGCTTCCTGATGGGAGACACAGGAATACAGGCTGGATAGGGTCTGTGGGTCCCCAACCCCCAGCCTCAAATACAGGAGCCAGCAGAGAGCAGGCAGGGCAGGGCAGGCCCAGCCCATGCCAACCACAGGACAGCCCATGACTAAGGCCTGAGAGCCCAGCTCCTGGCTTCCTTGCTCTCTAGAGATTTGGGGCCTGTGGGCAGAGAACTGGGGGTACCCTGAGGCACATCGCTGAGTGAGGGTGCCCACCACCCCACTCAGGACAGGCAACTTCTCCACTCCCAGCAGAGAGCAGGGTTCACCTCACCCTCTCTGCATGTGGCCCCTGCCTCCAACTCCTTGCCCAGCTGGAGTCGCTGGACAGACCCACAGACGGAGCCGTCTGCCCCTTGGCCCCAGGGGAATTTCCACACAGGACCGGTTCCTTCTGGCGTTACGTCTCACAGAAATCGGCTCGTAGAAATCGCTGGTGTGTGGTGGTTTGGGATCTTTCTAATGAGTCTCACAGTGTGATTTTGGTCATTGATTGCAAAGGCTTTTCCCAATAAACATGGGCGCCATGTGTTGATCTCGATGCGGCTCTGGCCTTCATTCTGGACATCAATGACATCTATGGGACAAAGCTCTCAGCCCCTGCCCTCATGTCTCTCATGGCTGCCCTGCGCATCTGGCCCCTCCCCAGTCCCAGGTTCCTTTCCTGGAGAAGCTGTGACTCACCCTGCACAGGCCCCCATGGTGGGACTATAGGGCTCCCTTGGAAGTGGGTGTTCTCTGTCCACACAGGAGGGCTCAGTAAGCTCAGAGGGGCTGTGACATGGGTCAAAGGTTCTGGTGGCCCTGGACACACGATGACCATGGTGTGGTCACTGCCTATCTCCCAGCAGACCCTGTGCCCTAAGGCAGGCGAGTGTGGTCCAGGGCCTACCTGGCAGGGGCAGCACTGATGTGCCCCTGGGCAGTCAGGGCCTCTCCATCTGCCCCACCCAGCCCAAACTGGCCCTCAACCCAGAAGCCAGGAGGCCCACCCTGCAGGACCCCAAGGATCAGCCTCTAAGTAGTGGGATGCAAAGAAGGACCTGGGCTCCCCACAGGCTCACATTGACCCCCTCACAGCCATGACTTCCCCATAGGAAACACGATGTTCCCCACCTGTCCTGCCTTCTGGGCTGGCGGCACATGCCAGGTGGGTGCCGGGTGGGTGCCGCCTTCCGGTCCTGTGCCCACTGCTCACTTTGTGGCCATGCCATCCTCACCGCACTGTGAAGTCAGACAGTGTCAGGTCTCAGGGACACACTCAGCCTGGGCTGGGGCGTGTCTGCCAAGCCCACCACCACAGAGCTTTCAGCCATCCTCAATGCTTCTGAATGCTGTCCTGCTCCTGTCCTTCAGGAGTCCACCCTGAAATCCCAGGCCATCACAGCTAAGGGCACCTGACATTGTGAGGATGGCACTGTACCAAGTATGTGGAGGCAGGAGGTGGCCCACATTGGTGACAAGGGAAGGCACCAGGTCCCATCCATGCTGAGCACCTCAGGGCCTGTGCCCAATCCTGGTCCCATGCACAGGGTCTCAGTGTCCTCTCTGACCGGCACTGGCAGTGGGGAAGGGCGAGAGCAGCCAGGGCCAGGCTTCCTGGTCCACGCCCACGGGAGGCGGGGGCTTCAGGGCAAAACTGCTGGACACAGGAGCCAGCTTCCTTGTTGGGTAAATATTTGCGGACGCCCCAGGGTGCGCTGGCTGGCCGGGAGGCAGGCCCTCCACGGTGCCCACCCAGCCATGCTTGCTGGGGTGGGGCCGCCCATCTGGGCCACCACAGCCAGCGCATGCCCTCGCCCACCGCTCTGTCGCTGTCTCATCGACTGCGCACGAAGTGCCCAAGTGCTTCGCTCCTGGAAGGCCATTGCGGCCCTCTCGGGTGTGAAATGCAATTTACCTGAAATAAAGCCCAATTATGGAATTAGCTAATTAAAGCCTCGACGGAGGCTGGGCCCGGCCGGCCGAGGGCTCAGTGCCTGCCCGGTGCCCGCGTCTGAGGGAACAGATGGCGCCCGGCCTGCCGCGCCAGCCACATTCCTTCACTCTGTCCCCCGATAAGTGACCTAGACAGCACACGACCATCTGGTGTGTGACACGTCCTGTGGGCCCCGGAC
Source organism: Aplodontia rufa (assembly GCA_004027875.1). Classification (NCBI taxonomy): domain Eukaryota; kingdom Metazoa; phylum Chordata; class Mammalia; order Rodentia; family Aplodontiidae; genus Aplodontia; species Aplodontia rufa. Next base: position 2,304 of record PVKS010002008.1, on the reverse strand, counting down.
AATGGCCCGGCAGACCTCTCCGCGAGGGGCCGTCGCCCAGGCAACGGCGGCATGTGCAGCCCAGGCCCATTCACGGCCCCCTCCCTTGGCCCTTTCTTCAGGCCTTTTGTGGGCCTCGCCTCGGCTGCCTGGCGGCCTGGACTGACAATGCCCGTGAGTATTTGTCCGCAGAGCCGGGCCTTTGTCTCCAAATTGGGCTCCCTTATTGAGGTCCTCAACGTCCAGTGGGTGCCAGGAGCATCTGCTGGGGGCCAGGAGGGGCTCCTGCTCCCCAGGGCACCAGCTCCTCTGCCCAGGTGCCCTCCCAGCAGGCTACCCTCGGTGGGCACTGGATGGCCCCAGGGAAGCCAGCTCGAGGGTTGGCATTGGCCAGACCTGCAGTTCTCCTTCCATCAGACCAGGTGCTGGGAAGGGGGTACCTTGCAGGGCAGGTGCAGCCCCCTAGCTTCCCACCCCTCCCCTGCCTCTGAGATGGAACGGGGGGTTGGGAAGGGGGTTGATAGAGATTACATGACAAACAGCCTAGGCCAGGCACACAGTAGGTGCTTAACAAAGGCAGCCAGGCAAATCACTGGCCTGCCTGACCCCAGACTCCTTCCTGGCCCTTAATGCATCCAGCTTTTTCTCTGGGAGCCCCTCCCCCTCCCAGCAAAGCCAGCTGCCCAGAGCCTGGCATCCCCACCCCATCCCCGGTCGATGCTGGCCTCCGATGCCTGGCCAGCTTGAGAGGCTGCTGTCCTGTCCAGGCACCTCTCACCAGGACCCCCATTTCTACAGCCAGGCCCGTGATACCAGCTTCTACCAGGAACTCCTTCCCCAGGCAGGACTTCCCTTCAAGCCACTTTGGCAGGCAGGTCCCCCAGTGGAGAGGAGGGGACTTCAGGGAGGCTGGGGCAACTGGCGCAGACCTGCCCCCTACTAGGTGCTCAGGGAGCACCAGTGAAATTATGGAATGTAATGCAGGCTTGGAAAGAAGCTGTCCAGCACTGCTGTGAGCACAGGGTGCCTGGACTGAGGCAGGGTCCGCCAGGGGATGCCATTGGATGGACACCCAGGGGAGGGGCCACAGTCCATGGACACCCAGCCCCAAGCCAGCACCCATGTAGGTCTGCTGGGTCCCTGACTTGGAGGACCCTTCCTGGCTGAAACCCACTTTCTGCAGTGTTGAAGAGGGAAGCAGGGACTGCTGGAAACCAGTGGAGCCGTGGCCCCATCTGCCTGCAGGGCCCACATCCAGGAAGCCCTGGCAAAGCAAGGGTAAGCTGCACCGGGTGCTGCAGGAGGCAGCCTGCCGAGGGAAGCCAGGTGCCCAGAGCAGAGGGCTCAGAGCACTGGGTCCTCCCCACCCAGTGCACCTGGGGAAACCGCGGCCGTGGGTGGCATCAGTCAGCCCAACATCTGTTTGTGTGACTTTCCATTGGGAAATTCTCAGAATAGACTAGACCTGCCGTGCCCATTGGTGCATGCCTGAAATCCCAGGGACTTGGGAGGCTGAGGCAGGAGGATGGCAAGTTTGAAGCCAGCCTCAGCAACTTAGCAAGGTTCTAAGCAATGTACGGAGAACTTATATCAAAATAAAAAATAAAAAGAGCTGGGGATGTGGCTCAGTAACAAAGTACCTCTGGGTTTAAAATAGATCAAAGACCTAGGAATTAGATCAGAAACTATGCAACTCCTAGAAGAAAACATAGGGTCAACATTCCAGCAGATAGGCACAGGCAACCCCTAAAGCTCAGGAAATAATGCCAAGAGCTAATAAATGGGATGGCATCAAATTAGAAAGATTATTCACAGCAAAGGAAACAATTAAGATGTGAAGAAAGAACCCACAGAATGGGAGAAAATCTTTGCTAGTTACTCTTGTGACAGAGGATTAGTATCCAGAATATATAAAGAACTCAAAAAACTTACCAACACACATACAAATAAAAACCCAATTAACAAATGGGCAAATGAACTACACAGAGACTTCTCAAGAGAGGAAACACAAATGGTCAACAAATACAGAACAAATGCTCCACGTCATCCGCAATTAGGGAAATGCCAATCAGAACCACACCGAGATCCCATCGCACACCAGTCAGAATGGCAGCCACTATAAGAACGCAGACAATAATAAATGCAGGCGAGGACGGGGAGGGAAAGGGACACTTTTACACTGTTGGTGGGACTGTACGTCAGTACAACCACCATGGAAATCAATACGGAGGTGACAGACCAGGTGTGGAGCCACCATCTGACCCAGCCGTCCCCCTCCTCGGTATTTACCCTGAGTCATCTCATCCAGTGATCCATGCACACCAC